>CP135535.1:4734958-4829713 GCA_032402905.1 Khaya senegalensis
TATTTTTAAAAAAGTAAATATTTTTATTCAAATAAAAATGATTAATAAATATAATGTGTATTTATATTTAAAAATATTAAAAAATAATTTATTATAACATTTGTTATTTTAAAAATAATTTAAATTAAAAATAAAAATAATTAAATATTAATTTATTAATTAATATTAATAAATTTAAAAATAAAAAATATTTTTATTAATACTAAAATTAATATTTTTTTTTTTAAAAAATACACAGGATAAATATGCGAAAAAAAATTTAGAAGACAAAATCCTTTTCTTCCATCATCATCATTATCATCATCATCATCTTACATACAAAACCGATTAAATTGAATTACTATAAAAGATCGCAGGTAATAAAAAGTGTGCAGATTGGCATCAGATGAAATGACAAAAAGTTGACACCTTTTTCACTTCAGGCCATCCTGAGCCCTGATCATCTACTGCCTTTCCTCCGCTGCTCTTCATCGAATTTCCTCCCAGTGGAAAACTTTTAACTAATTTACAGTAAACAAACCATCAAATTTATGATCAAAAGCCCTAAATTTGCAACAGCAATGGCATCTTGATTTCTTGATTTCATATATCAAAATGAAAAATTTGCTAATCATAACTGATGAAATCGAAATGCTTTATCAATGAGATTAAAATTAAAAAAAAAAAAAGAGTGAATTTTTTTGAGAAATAAAGAAATGTAATTTGAGTAGAGCAAATGGAGCTAAACTTATATAAAAGTGATAGATAAGAATGGAAAATTGAGTACAGGGAAATGGAATGGAGAAGATTTTTAGAATTATTTATTTTTCGGGGTGGTTCTTTTAATATTATTTAATTCGGGGAAAGGGAAAAAGAGGAGTGAAGTGAAGAGTATAGTGAGGATTTCACGGCGGGAAGGACAGGAGGAGGATGTGAAATTCAATGTCTAAGAGAATTCCATATTTGAGGCTAATATGTCTATCAGTATCGGTTATATATATATGCCCAACAAGAGTAGAGTTTATTAGAGCAACGTACAGTTCAAATTACGGTATTGTGAAGTAAGAGTGTGCAATTGCAAATGAATAAGCTTCATTGTTTACGAAAATGGCGTAAACCAACGGGGTTTTAATTTAATTTTGGGCTAATATGTCTCTCTATTTAGCCTCTAAAAATACTAAATTATCATTATCCTGTTAGCTTAATATGTATATAACATAATTCTGTTTCTCTTTCTGTTCCTGTTTCAAGAATTAAAGTGGGTCACGTATGAAATATTAAGTAATTTTCCAAATATTCGATTAGAAAAATCGGCAAAAAGTGGCATATCTTCGGATAACAGTAAACTTAGCAAGTGGCTGTGATTGTGGGTAAGAAATTATTTAAAGGGGTCGATGAATCTAATTTGACTCGTTAAACTAACTCACTCGTGCTTATACAAGTACAGAGTGTTGTCTGTTGATGCACCAAAGTAAAGTGTTTGCGCAGTAAACAAAAAAAAAGGGCAAAAATCTAAACAACATTCTTTTCTTGACCACGAATCAAGAAAGTAACAGTCGATTAAGTGAAAGCATAACTTCCAGTTAGAGGCAGCCATGCCCATGCCAAGCCCAGCTTGGAATCTCAGCAAAACAAATACTAGTTTCTTTATTTATTAATATATTTTATAAGCTAGAAAGATACTTAAATATGCCTATGATATACAAATATGCAAAATAAAATACTCAACTAACCCCGCGCAAAAAGGAATACTGATGCTTGAGCTGGATTACTTTCTTAGTTTACATAGATTTTCAGTCAATTCCGACAACTCTAAGACAAACCTAGTTCAACAAAAATGGCTCTCTTTCAGTCTTTTCTTTGGTTTTGCTTATTGAGTAAACTTCACATTATTGTTGTTGCTTTACTTGAGGAAACTTCGTGTTGCATTTAGTTTCTATTTCACTGTTGGTAATGGTGGATTCTCTTGGTATTTGAGGTTAGCTCTCATCTCCTCTGGGTTGGAATTATTTTTATCAAATTATGCTTGCACAGCTTTAGATTTGATTACTGATGTGTTTTTTATTTTTTATTTTTTTAAGATAAGCTTGTTTCTGGGTTTGAGCCTTATATTTATTTTTAGCATGAAGTTGTTAAATCTTACATTTTGTGGGTTGTTACTATAACTAGTCTGTTATTTTGGTTTTCTTGCAATGAATTTGCGTGGCTTAACCTATTACTGAACACTGGTAGTTGGACTGGATAGCTTTTAATATGCAAGAAAGAGAAGCATCGGATAAGTTTTATTGTTTCGGAAATGGGGAATTTGTTCATGAGATGGCCGCCACATTCCATCTTTAGCTAATCGAATATCATAATTAAATGGTAACCATCAATTTATCGTGCTATCTTTTGACCTTACAGCCCTTTTTCTGTTTCTTTCAGTTTAGTGTGCTTGTATATTTTGGGAATACACCTTGATTCTTGCTCTTTGCTGATTTGTCAACATCTATATTATGAAGAAAGGTCTTGACCTGTAAGACACAGTTTTGGGTTTACAGAAGTCATCCCCAGTTCTCTTCAGCTCTCAGTTTTTCTGTATGTTAATGCTATATTTTAGTCTTGAGATCCAGTTTGATATGTTCAATTCCCTTTCTCTTTAAAGTTCAAACGATTTCACCATCTTTCTTGTTATTGTTTTACAAAAAATGTCCTCTTACATTTCTCCATTTGTATATTCTTGAAGTCTGTTTTATTCTTTTGGTTCTTAAATCAATGAATGTGGGATTTCCTTCAAAACCTGAAAGCAATTTTCACGAGAGTTATTATCCACTTCAACAAGCACTTACTCTCACCATAGAAGAAAAATTATTTCTATTGTATTAGAGTCTATGTAAATATGGGCCTGTAACTCTTTATTTATTTATTTATTTTCAATTTATTGCTTATGTTTTGTGATATTTACCCTATTTCTTTAAACTTGACATTAGTTTTTGGTTACTTTCATGCTTTTGGTATGCTGGAAAGGTGGAGCATAAATTGTGTTGTTGAGGGACGAATGGCTTGTTGCAATTTGGCAAACTTCATGCCTGCTTTCAACCCAGTTTTGTCAAAAATGATGTGTCATTCTTTTTCATTTTAGAAATATGGAATAATTGCAGAGGAGCATTTGCAATTGAAGAACTGCTGCTAATTTAATTTTCTCATTCGGTTGCAGTTCGTTACACCTTGATTTGGCGGCGGCGTTGTCTTGATAAACTTACCCATGGGAACCTTGCTCTTATTGTTCCTCTTTCTGGTTTCTCTCCCTGCAATTTTGGCTCAACAAGTTACAAGTGTTTCCATTTTAGTGGATG
Organism: Khaya senegalensis; assembly: GCA_032402905.1. Classification (NCBI taxonomy): domain Eukaryota; kingdom Viridiplantae; phylum Streptophyta; class Magnoliopsida; order Sapindales; family Meliaceae; genus Khaya; species Khaya senegalensis. The sequence continues at coordinate 4,738,273 of CP135535.1, forward strand.
GGACTAAAACAGTTGCCACGACTGATGAAAATTTTATCTGTGTTACTGTGGATTGGTGGCCTCATGACAAGTGTAACTACAATCAATGTCCATGGGGGAATTCATCTGTCATAGACTTGGTGAGGTGTTGGAAATTCATCTATTTTTATGATAATGAATATGGTTGTCTTAGGATTTAATTGGCACTCTTTCTTGATACTTTTTGGGGATAATTGTTCAACCGACTTTGGCTTTTTCAGGACTTGTCTCATCCCTTACTTACTAAAACTATCCAAGGTACATTTGCTTCATTGGAAAAAATTGTGTTCTCATGGTTACCTAGTACAATTTAAATTTATTTAGATGTCAGAATTTTTTTATGACCCTTTCTATATTGGTGGAATGATAGCCTTTAAGAGCTTGAGGATAAGAGTTGGAGGTTCATTGCAAGACCAAGTTTTGTATGATGTTGGAAATCTGAAAGCTCCTTGCCATCCATTCAGAAAGACGAAAGGTGGTTTGTTTCAATTTTCAAAGGGATGTTTGCATATGGCTAGGTGGGATGAGCTGAACCAATTATTTAATAGAACAGGGTAAGTTGTATGACATTTTGTTTAATCATCAAGTGCCAATTTGTACAAATATCTGATGTTTGTGGACCAAGTTGGTTTATGTAGTTGACTAAACTTGATAGAGCCTAAGAATTAAATATATATTTCTAGTTTACTATACCATATGATGTGAAGGAGGAGTGTCCTGGTGGTGCTAGATAAGTGTTTGACCGACTTATAATAAAATTCATTTTGTTAAACTCAAATCATAACTGATTCTACACTATTCAGATAACATAAAATCATTCTTCCTCATGTTTCTCAACTTCATTCAATATCCATTGCCATATTTGCCTCCATTTTAACTCCTAGAATACCCACTTTTGCATCTTTTCTAATTGAAGCCCTCCTTTAAAGAAATCTAGTGGTGCTGAGTTGGATGGTGAATGCCTTATTTGTCCAAATTTCTTCATACCTGACATTCAAATTCCATTCTAAAGATTTTCCCTGAATTTTATCATTTGCTTTGTATTTTGTACTTTTTTTGCTCTATAATATCCCAGTTTTACTTTATGGTTATGGTGAATTTTCAAGCTTGTACCCAGAATGCTTCTATTGTGATTTTCACTTTAATCTTACATTTTCAGGGCTATAGTAACATTTGGCTTGAACGCACTCCATGGAAGACAACTCGTCAAGCATGAAAATTGGGGAGGTGCTTGGGATTCTGGCAATGCTCATGATCTAATAAAGTATACCATTTCAAAGGGACACAAAATAGATTCATGGGAATTTGGTATACAACATTGGAGTTTAGACAAAGCACTGGTTTTTAAATTTTCTCCCTTGCCTCATTTCTAGTCTTGCTTTGTCATTCTAGGTAATGAGCTGAGTGGAAAAGGCATTGGTGCTAATGTTGATGCTGAACTATACGGGAAAGACTTGATCAACCTTAACAATATCATCAGCAATTTATATAAAGACTCTCCCTCAAGGCCAAAAGTTGTTGCACCTGGTGGATTCTTTGACCAGGAGTGGTACACTAAGTTTCTTCAGGCCTCAGGTTCAAACGGAGTCAATGCTGTGACTCATCATATATACAATTTGGGTGCAGGTCAGTCAGCGTGGTTGTGAATAATACTGTTTATCATATTTGACAATTAATACATGTATTACGATTATAGTTACAATGACTTTATGCATTAATAAGAAATAAATATGCTAAAAAAGTAATTATGAAAATAATTCTACTTAGTACTGCCATATGGTGAGGGTATTCTCTAGTGTTCCTTGCATTTAAATTATTTCCCTTCTTCATTAAGAAGAAAAGTAACTGAAAGCTGGATTGTGTTGCATGTAAGCTGACAGGAGCAATTAATTGAACTGAAAAACCCTTTGTTGATATGATATAGTAATGATTTCCTTCTTGTTATTGAATCTCAACTTTTTGAATCATTACTTTACCTTTTCCCCTGCATTTAGGCATTCTATACAAAATTTTAAATCTTCAGGTCTGGCTCATTCATTTTAAAAATAAATTTCTGGCATTAAAAGATCATATGCAACTGATCCCACTCCAGTGGCCAAGGAATATCAAGGACATCCAAACATTTTGTCTTCAACCTTTACACTATTATACCATGTGTAGATTCTAAGATACTGAACTGTAAAAATGTCTTTTCTGCTCTCTGATCATGTGGGCGCTGTCAAAGAAGTCAGAACCTAACATTGCAAAATTGAAACTAAAAATGTTTTTTTTTCCCCCTAATGTGGACTATTTTTCATATCTCGTTTATAGTTAAGCATATATGTGAAATTTGGTAACAAAATTCTCATCTAGTTTCCATGTTTTTCTCTTATTGAAAAATTCAAGATTTGTCAGGAAGCAAATATGCTCACACACTTTCTGGCATTCCTTGCTCCTGCACCTTGTGATTTTAAGTCCTCTCTCTGTTTCAGGTGATGATCCACAACTTGTAAGTAGGATTCTTGACCCCCAACACTTGAGCAAAGTATCAGAAACATTTAGCAATCTTAAACGAACTATTGAAAAGCATGGTCCCTGGGCTTCTGCATGGATCGGAGAATCTGGTGGGGCCTACAACAGTGGTGGTCGCCATGTTTCTAACACATTTGTGAACAGCTTTTGGTAATACCTTTTGCCCAATGGTTTTGCTTGTCTATATAAATTTCAGCTTTTGTTGTCATATGAAAAGATAAATTTACATTTTGAGCTAATTATTTAAGACAATAATTGTTTCATTTACTTATTGTCTTAGGTACTTAGATCAACTTGGACTGGCATCCAAGTACAATACCAAAGTCTATTGCAGGCAGACTTTGATTGGCGGGAACTATGGTCTCCTCAACACCACCACCCTTGTCCCCAACCCTGATTATTACAGGCAAGAACATGAAATTAAGATCTTTAGAACCTTTAAATCTCCCCGTCCCCCAATTTTTTTGAGCTTTATTACAGTAGTTTTTACGTTATTTTTTGCAAGACTTATCTAATTCAGTGTTCTTTCTTTTGTTGGATATATTATAATGGAACAGTGCACTTCTGTGGCATCGACTAATGGGCAAAGGTGTTCTTTCTGTTGCTAGTGATGCATCTTCGTTTCTACGCTATTATGCCCATTGTTCAAAAGGCAGAGTAAGGGTCTTCTTTCTTTGATCTCACTCCAGCTTATTCATTAGTTAGGGGATGATACAATCTACTGTAGGTGTCAAAGCTCTTAGAGAAAGAGTGATAATCCAAATTTCAACAGTATGAGGTCTATCACCTAATTAAGATGTGCATGACCATCATATCAATAACCAACCCAACTGCTTGTTGACCAGTTAACACAACTCTCGAGTCAAATTTCTCTTGGTTGAATCTTAGATTGCTGCATTCGGTTTATTTCTTCTTTTTGTCTGACTTGTGAAATTATCCTTAGTCTAAGTACTAATGATCGTATACTCTCAATTTGTTCAGCAGTTGGATACAAAAACATAAACTTGTTCCACAGACTGGCTAAACTAAGAATTTCCTTCGTCTTCTATTCTAAATAACAGTTCTGTTAATGCCTTATGAGTTTGGCACTTCATACTTCCCAACACTCTCATAAATCATTGTGTCTTTTGCCATTGAGGAGTTCTTAACTTTTTTTTATTGTTCAGTTTTCAACACAATATCTCTTAATACACTGGTCATATTTAGCAGCTTGTTGACTATTGTAATATCTTGTTACAGGAAGGAATGACATTACTCCTAATCAATTTAAGCAACCAGACTGATTATGTAATCAGTGTTCAAAATAGTAAGAACATGAAATCGCCAGTGAAGGGAAAAGACCTCAAGAGAGAAGATTCTTTCACACTCGGTCTGAGGAAGACGGTATCTTGGGTAGGAGGCAAAGCATCATATGAACATTTGACTAGAGAGGAATACCATTTAACTCCGAAAAATGGGTATCTGCAAAGCCAGACAATGGTTCTAAACGGCATTCCAGTGGAGCTGACAGAAGAGAAAGGCATCCCAAGCCTGGATCCTGTCCATGTTAATGTGAATTCTCCCATAACTATTGCTCCTCTATCAATGGCCTTCATAGTATTCCCCAACTTCGATGCTCCAGCTTGTGTATAACAGACGGCAATGACATTTCTAAAACATTAAGGGGTATGTGTTTGTTTGGGTTGTGTAACTGTAATCACTCGTGAGTGAGGCACGGTTACCGTTTTGTTAGTGGATGGTCCCAATAATCCTAAGCAATTGTATCTATAACTATAACTAAAATAAATAATAGCAATTTTTAGTGGCGTAATTCGTTGTCATTTACTTGCTTGTGTATTTATATTTGTCGCTCTTTGGTTATAGTGATGTAGATCAGCTTCACGTTCATATTCCAACTGCAACTTTAAACATTCGAAGTAAGCAGAGTTCTCTTGAAGGGTGAATGAAACATTTCTTAGAATTATGATAATGCCAGGTAAAATGCTTTTTAAATAATACGCTGTAAAATGAAACATAAATAAATCTGTTTTCTGTTTTTCAGTTGCATTTTATGCGGAATCATATCAAACAGTAATTCCAGATGCAAGGAGCCTGAATAAAATATTTTTCTTTCTCAATGGAAATATTGCAATTAGCATGCATCGCATTCCAACATAGTGATCAACAGGTGTAGTAGCCCTACCATCGCGGCAAATGTGGCAAGTAATTAAGTGATAAATAGGTTTTAAATTATCTGCCAGCTAGTATTAATAAAGTGAATAGAGCCAGTGTGAGAAAAAGCGAGCTAATCTGGACTGTCATCTATGATCGAATGTAAACCGATGCAACACTTGCTTTCTTTTTTCAATACTTTCTAGTCCCTATAATCTTCAATTTAATTTTAAATTTGAACAATAGGGTTATTGACGACTTACAATACAATGACAGCATCTCAGTTACAAAACAAATCATTTAAGAGCAAATGATGTATGTATATGATATGACAATAGCGAAATGTTCCCTAAATCAAAAGACCTACATTCCTAGAAAAATAAATTGTAAATATAATCTAGCTCTAAACTTCCTTTGAAGATACAAGGGGATCAAAACAATATTTTGGCATAAAAAGGCGACAGAGAGACGTGATGTCATTTCCGACTAAACAAGAAATTCTGTGTCAGAAAGTTCAAGAACCTTGTGGATACCTATGGGGTTTACACCTGGACGGAAAGTATTCCCTTCAATATACCTACAACCAGCCAACAAATCTAAGCTAAGAGTATATTCATGTTATCCACATAATCAAGTATTTACAGAGGTTCTTTTCCCTGTATTATAAAGTGAAAAATGTTAACTCACATTTCTTTCAGGAAAGCATGCTTATAGAATGCATCGGGGATTCTCCCAGAAAATTGGTTATGATCCAAGTACCTGAAATCATCATGATTCAAAAAAGGAAAAAAAAAAAAAAAAAAAAACAATTGTGGCTGCAAATTAATCATCATGATAAAACAATTATAATGTATCAACCTAAATTTAAGTGAAAAAATTTCCAAAAGAAGGTAAAATAAATTCCTCATTCCAAAAATGCTAATGTATCATGTACAGACAAATACCTTGAGAGGAGTTTCTTTTAAGGTTAACTTAAAATAAATCAAATCTAGTCTCCAACAAAATTGTACATGGTGGATGATTGCACAAATAAAAGACTATAATCATGAAAAAGAATTGACCCAAAGAGAAGGGCAAGGGGGTGTTGTGGGGTGGAAAAGTGAAGAAGATGCAGCAAGTTAAGAAGTCCAAAGTTACGAACGAAGCTGCAATCCTATATCTAAATAAGGAAACTCACAGGTATGTCAATTTGGGAATATGGGCAAGCGCTGATGGTATCGTTCCAGACATTTTGTTGTATGATAAATACCTGTAACAAAAAGATTGAGAAGTTCAACAAATTTCATGGTACTGAAATAAAAAAATAGCTTAGTGATAAGTTCAGCATATTTCATAATAGTGAAATCAAAAAATCAAAGCTAGAGAAATGATATCCCAAATTGCAGCCCACACAGAATAGTAAAACTTACAGAATTTCCAAATTAGTCAAGTTGGCCAACTGTGCAGGAACTCCTCCGGTCAAATAGTTGTTATTCAAGTACCTACATATAAAAAATAACTAGGGTAGTGAGAATCAACTTGTAAATGAACATGCAAATAATTGTGCCACAATCGCTTATCTTACAGGTTCCGCAGCATGGGAAAGCTTCCTTCAAATCTGATGAGTTCCCTAATGGTACCTACCAAATGATTGTTGCCAACATCCCTGAGAAGATACAGTTGGTACACTTTCTCAATAAGTAATAGAAATGGAAGTAGCTGAAATATAGGTGTGCTAATAAATGTAATGGGGGAGAAAGAATGAGATACAAGACAGATGTTGCCATAGAGAACTACAGCAAAGAGAAGGTGTAATATTACAAGTGCCGAAGGTTCGGTAAGGTCCCTAATTCTGGTGGAATACGCCCAGTTAAACGATTTTCTTGAAGATAGAGGTAGCGAAGCTCCGGTAGATTAGCAAGCTCCTTAGGAATTTCACCCTTAAAATTATTGAAGCTCAGAGATCTGAGACATTTAAAATAAAATAAAATAAAATAAAATACTGCCAGAATACACAAAATTGTTGATAGAAAGATACAAAGAGAGAGAGAAAGATAATGTATGCTTAAATCCCCATGAAATACAAATTACTCACAGATGTGTCAATCTTTTTAGTTCACCAATCTCCACAGGAATGACATCTTGTAATTTATTCCACCTCAAATTTCTAGAAGGGACACATTAAAGTTAGTGACCAAAGAAAAGTATAGTTACCATGAACAATAGGACATGTTAGATAATAAAAAACAGATTTGAGATTCTCAAGAGTAACCATATAAAAAAAAAAAAAAAAAAAAGAAGAAGAAGAAGAGAGAAGTAGAGCAGGAAATCTGCAAATATACAACTGTACATATAATGTCAATACACATGAAATTTCATACATCTGAAGACCTCCATCTTCTACTAATTTATTTATTTATTTATTTTGGTTTCTCTCACTTTTTCTTCTCAGTTATTTAACTTTTCTAACAACCAAAACATTTCCAACATGGTTCATTCACAGTCAGTTTTGATCTTCATTGATCATTATACACATTCCAGGACTTCTATTGGTTTTGTAACAATGCACAATATCAAGTTACAGTTTTAACATGTAAAAGAAAAAAGTGGAAATTAGAAAATCAAGCTAGAAATGTTTCAACCTTTTAGAATTCATCCAAAATCCATGCCCAAAAATTAAATTGATTCATTCAACAAAAAGAATTGTACTATTCTGTTTTTTTTAAAAATAAAGCATAAGAAATATCCTAGTTAAAATGGTGACAAAGAAAAGAAAAAGGTAGAAAAAACTCAGTAGCACAATCCAAATGAGTTAAGCAGAAGTACTATTAATGAAAAAGGATTAAATTAGTATTAATATTCTGAGATACATAACAGTTTACATGAGAATATAGAAACATACAATATTCTTAGCCGTTTCAGTCTTCCAATTTGAGGAGGAATTGGCCCTGTTAGCTTGTTGTTATGGAGATCCCTGTAACATTAAAACCTGTCAACACACATACATGACATACAAACATACATACATACATACATACATACATATTGGCCCAGTTAGCTTGTTGTTATGGATATCCCCATAACATTAAAACTTGTTAACAAACATACATGCATATAATAGAATTCAAAATTTCTGTAGACTATAGAATCAATTTACTGGGAAAAATATGTTCTACAAGAAATTACTAAAATAATTTATTTGTTTGTCCAAAAAAGGAACTCCATTTTTACAACACCAGGACAAGGTTTTCCAAATAATGTAAAAGTCTTGCCTCTGCCTTACATGCTAATCACACTAAGGTTGAAGAGAACCAACACATGTTTAATTACTAATACCACAACATACGTATGCAATTAACAGCAGGGGACACGTAGCAATAATACTTGATGCATGTATATGAACAGGACATCCAACAATTCAATTTTATTTACCTATGTTATTTCTGTCAATACTGGCATTAAGTTGCCTGAATACTTTACCTATGAGGTCCAAACTTACAGACATGTGATCGAACTAATAGATAAATCAACACATAACATTAGATCGACCAATAACCTTAAATCTTATTTCCTTATTTATGTAAAGAAAACATACATACTTCAATACATAACATTACATCAGTGAACTGTGACATTAAATTTTTCTCTTTCTCCTGTAAAGAGAAGATGGTCAAATTAGCAAATTTGCCAAGATGAATCTGATCATTCAGCTTATCAGCTTAGAAATAGTTGGTGTCATCTACATGATCAACCGATCAGGAGTGGTCACAAGTAACACTGGATATCAGATATTGCAATATCTTCCATGCCTAATAGGGATGAATGTTCTCCTAAACCTCACCGAATGCAATATAATGTATATAAAAGCCATAGGAACATGCTACAAGAAAACAAATAGATTAAATGCTACACACAACACAACAGCGCTTATGAATTATTAAGAAACAAAAAAAAAAAATCAAATTATTGAAAAAACACTTACAGTCTTGTTAAATCCAACAAATTAGTAACAGCAATTGGAAAAGGCCCAACAATTGATACTGCATAAACTTCCCTGCAAGGATAACGGCCATAGAGGTCAAGATAAATTTTTAATCTACCTCAAAATTTGTATTATATCAATAACTAAATCTCCTCAGAACAACAGTCATAGCAAGTCATCTTTTTATCTTTCATTAAGCCCCAAAATCAGATACAATTTAACTATGGATATTTTAGTATAGTAAATACAACAGAGCATTCTTATTGAAATGCCAAATCTTTCTCAGTCATTCTTAGCTAATGTATTTCCAAATGAGCTCTAGAAGATCCTATGTACCTAAACTAACACATGGCAACAATAATGAGATGTCTCTCGACTTGCTTTATACCTTAAATAACATTTCTCGATTGTTCATTACACTTGTTTCTATTAAATCAGAAACTATTTATAAAGTTCTGTACTTACAGTTCTGTGACAACCCTGTAATCCCCCTGATTGGAGCATGTGACACCGGACCACGGTGGTAAATCGCCATCTCCACAGGGATCATCTCCAATCCATGCATAGACCACCCTCCATCCAAGCGATGCTTTAATCTCATTTAAAGCTTTCACTGTACCCAAAGATCAATAAAGAAGTGTCGTAACTTACATTCAATCAGTTCAACGATTCCACCTCATTATCCACAACCATCTCCTAGATCTCAGCTAATTGAAGATTCATTATGAAATTATCAATAAGATTTTCTGAATCACCACTAAATAAGGGACTGCCCAAAACTATTCTGATGCTAACGCGGCAAGATCAAATTATACTTGTGAGTTAACCGCAGGGGTAAAGAACCCATGATTGAGATCTTGACTGGTGCATGATCTCATCATTTAATTCCAAAACTCAAGGACAAATTCCAGATCTCGACAATGCAAGCTAAAGAGACATCTACTTTATCAGGAACCAAACAGAGAGAATTAGAATTAGAAATAGAAGTAGAGGGAGAGATCTACAGGGAAAAGCTTACTTACCATCTCTCTTGAGGGTTTTGGAGTGGGCGGAAGTGAGTAGCAGAGATAACATGCAGATCACAGAGAGCGTCCATTGACCCGACATTTTGAGAGCTTGGATTTACTCCGTGACGACTAATATTTGCTTTTATTAAACTCCAGTACCCAATGGCAATGGATCATTTTCTTGATCCGTCTTTACTATTGTAGTAACTACGTCTCGGGTCTTTTCCTCATGGGGAATGGATTAACCTGTAATTAGGTAAATTTAGAGGGAGTTTAATGATATTTTGTTCAAAGAAAAAATAGAAAAGGGCAAATATGTATTTGCGCGTATGAAAAAGATAGCTCCCGTACAGTCCAACCAAAAGACGCGTTTAGAATTGTTTGCCGAGACAATCCAAATGTTCCTTCCTGGTGACTGTTGAGAATAATAAATGCACGGGTAGCGTATACTCGCAATTGCAATACAATTTCAGTACGAAAGAAACGCACCGTTTCACAGGTGCCTTAAATCTTTCGCAGAAAAATTCAGAAACGAAAACACCAGGGAGACCTCTCTCTCTCTCTCTCTCCATTGAAATAGAAATGGCGTCTCAAGGTATAGCAGTGCACGCAAGAGCGGAGATTTAATATGAATTAAATAACCAAACCTATAAATACTTTAGCTAACAAAATTTAACTATATTTAAATATCAAAATTTAATTTGATTTAATTCTTAATTTTTTTTTAACCTATTCAACCCAAATCTTATTTAAAATCCTAAATTATTTCCTTAGTTTAACCATGGTCATTTGTGTCAATAACACTTCATTTACTTGATTACCACATCTTTTTACTTAAAATAAATTTAAAAAAATTCATTTAAAGAAAAAAAAAAGATAAAATTAAAAAAATTTAAATTAATTAATATTTTATTTTATTATTTTATCTTTTTTATATGACTTTAGAAGTTTCAGCAAACAAACTCAAGTCATTTGCAAGATTCAAGAATGTATTTATGAAGGATAAGATGTTGACTATAAAAATTATAATATTAGGCCACCCAACAAAGTATTTATCTCTATTTTTTATTTTAAAATTATCTTATATGATAAGTAATTGTCATTATTTTTAATCTTGAAATATATTTTAATATTATTTTAACTTATACTAACCTTTATATAAGTCTTCAATATTTTGTAAGAGGGAGTTTTTTTGTTTCAAAAATAAAAATTGAAACATTAAATTTATTTTTCAAGTTTGAACAAATTTTTATCCTAAATTTTTTTATTGTTAGAATTTGGTTTGGTTAAGGTAAGTTTATCTATTTTCTTTTCTTGACTTGTTGATTGAAAGAAAAAATTATGTTACATATATAGAGTTGTTTGAAGTTGCTGTGAACTTTGAAATTGTAATAGTTGTGAACTTTGGTGCGTAATTTATTATAAATTGTATTTTGGCTGTTATTAAAAATTTTATGTTAACTTATTTGAATCTTTCTACTAAAAAAAGCACTTAAACCCAAATACCTCGTAACTTGATCTAATCCTTAGATCTCATTACTTAAATACATCACTATAAACACTACCTCAAATACTTTACCCAAATACTTAATTTTCTTCTAATTCTCAAATAGTTAACAAAAATTCTTCCTTTTCCTCAACTATACTATGGGAAGTAGATCAATTAAAATTTCAAAAGGAAATAGATGATCTTAAGGCTATATTAAATAAAGCAGTTCAACTCCTTTAAGAGCAAATTAGCTACCTTCATTTCAAGGATTATACATCGTTGTGGTGAAAAAATGTTAAAAGGTAGAGAAGTCAAAAGGAAAAAGATTGAATTCATTCTTAGGAAAAATTTAAGAAAAACTTCTTAAATTGATGTTCTTGTTTGAATCATATAGGTAAGAATTGTATTTAAAACTCCATACACTTAAATAAGGAGCTGATAGTATAAAAAAGTATATTTGAGAATTTGAGAATATTCGATTGAAATGCTAAAAACATGCATAAAATTAAATATTGTGTTCATTGAAACATTTTCACAAATACATGGTCTATTAATTGATTATACATCACATATATGTAAATATTGGCAATTTTAGATGAGTTTTTATCACTTAATTGATGAGAAATGATGGAGATTTCTTTAATTATATGAAGAACTCATAGTTTACACCACTAAAGGAGGAGAAGCGTTGGCTAAATTTGAGCTTGGGAGGAATGGGTTTTTGACTTTTCTTTTTCAATTTGGTAAAGTAAGCATGTAAGCATATACGCGCGTATGCACACACACTTAAATTATCCATGAGTTTTCAAATTTGTCCTCACTTTTAATTAAAAAGTAATTATGTATCATGGATAACATGGACATTATCTCATAATTTTTATTTTATACATTTAAGTCCAATATTTGACTAACTTTTAACCAAAATATAATTAAGTATATATACATGGGCTAATGTATAATTATTTCATAATTATATATTTACACTTATGTCCTTAGATAATTAATATTATTAATTTGACTATGTAATTTACTTTAAGTTATATTTTAATTCAAACTCAAGAAAAATTTTTTAAACATTTTAAAGAATTCATAATTATATATAACTTTTATATATATTTATTTCAATCTAAATACTATCTCAAAGGTACTAACTTTGTTACTAATAATATTTTTCTCTTCTAAATATTTTTTACTACTTTTAGTTATTGATGTGATCATATAAATTTACTATAAAATAGCCATGAACTCAATCCAAATTTTTTGAGCTTATCAAACTATTTAATAATTCAATAACTATAGTTAACATCTAGTAATATATCATGTATATTAATCCACAACGAAGTCATACTTCATTAACTCCCATCTCAATTGTAGATATCATATAAGTTATGTTCTTATATCATCTAATACTAATCGATTAAGGGTTCATGGTATGTCAAAATTCTATATCGATAAAAAAAAATAAACTATTAATCAATATGTGCTGAACTTGTCACTACAAACTCTTTTGTGTGACATTTAATTACTCTAACTAGAAATTTACTTTTTAAGCCATTTACAAATGTTCATCTAGAAAATTCAAATTTGGATAGAGTCAATGGATTTCGTCTTGACTATTACACACTTCCAAATGCAAATAACATGTGATAATAACGTAGCTAATATCATATTTATACACTTTATGAATTACTTACATTTACACTAGATTTGATAATGATGTCTTAAATCAAAGAACAACATCGCATATTAGTATAATTATACAATAAATTATTGACTATATACAATATTACATGATTTATTATTATGTGATCTTTTTTGAAAAAATAATTTTTTAACTATTTAATCCATACTAATATCTTAATAATGTGACTATCACATTACTTGTGTTAATATTATCTTATAATATTTAGTAAAAATATTCAACATATGTACTATGTGATATTACTATCCAATCGATATTATCTCTATAGAGAACGATTTTGATAATATTATTTAACCATTAAATAAATTATTTGAATAATTTGCAAATGTACTTTATTTATATATATGAATCAATAAAAAAAAAACCTATATTTGTGAATAAAAAACTATTTATTTCATTAATATAATATAATACACACACACACACACACACAAAAGACAAATGTATCTTTAAAGTCGATAACGTGAATGATTTTTAGGGTATACTCTAATAAAGAAGTTGATAATGAAAATTGATTTACTAAAAGTTAAAGAGCAAACTATTACTCAATTTTTGGAGAGATTAAAGCAAGACATAGCTCATACAATATAGTTATAGCCTTATTACAATTTTGAAAATGTGTGCAAACTTACAATTAAAGTTTAAAAGCAAACAAAAAGTGTAAGGGTAATAAATTTCAAGTTTTTTACTAAGAAACTTATTTCATTAAAGGTTCTTATTCTTATTTTAAAACCCAATCCACTCCAAAAGATAAAGGTAAAGGCAAAATCCAAGAATTTCGAAAAGACTCTCCCATTTCTCCCAAACATGACAAGAATGAATTTAATGGTAAAAAATATTTCAAGTGTCAAAGGTAAAGTCATTTCCAAGCCAATTGGCTTAACAAAAGAGTAATGACACTTAGAGACATCCAAATAATTGAAAAGTCAATTAAAGAAGAAGATAAGGCAAAAAAATAATGAAATAAAGGTCGAGCAAAAAAAAAAAGAAATAGTGGAGGAAACTAATCAAGGTTCTAGGCTCGTTTTATGGCATGTCTTGCATACACAAATAAGTCCTCAAGAAGACCAAAGATTGAATATTTTTCAAACTCGTTACATTATCAATAATAAAGTGTGTATAGTGATAATCAATAGTAAAAGTTGTGCCAATGTGTCCTTTACGATATTTGTGGAGCAGCTTGGGTTATCTACTACATCATATCTCTAACCTTACAAACTACAATAGTTAAGTAATGATAATAGGCTTCAAGTCATAAAGCAAGTACTTATTTCTTTATAAATTGGGAAGCATTATAAAAATGAGGTATTATATGATATTATTTCGATAAATGCTTGTCATGTATTATTGGGTCATCAATAGTAAATTGATAAAAAGGTTAAACATGGTGGTAAAAAAAACTCTATTCCTTTAAATTAGAAGGTAAGTTAATTACTTTAACTCTTTTAAAGCTTTCCAAGCAAATCTACTTTTTCAAATATCAGAAACTAAACAAAACAACATGTTCTTAAGTGAGACTAAGATTGAGAAGAGACTTAGCATATGTGAGTCAATTTATTCTTTACTTTTAATTGAGAAACAAGAAATTCAAGAGATTAAACAAATTCACCCCATAATTTAGTCTTTATTGAGTTACTATAGAGATGTATTTTTTGATGATTTACTAATTGGGTTCCCACCACTTAGAAGAATAGAGTACTAAATTGATTTAATACTCGGAGCTCAACATTCTAATAGGGCAGCCTATAGATACAACTCTATGAAAACTAAAGAGTTATAAAAATAAGTGAAAGAGTTAATTTCAAAAAGTTTTGTATAGGAAAGCATGAGTCCATGCTCAGTTCTAACCTTAGTAGTTTCAAAAAAATTGTTCATTTCGCATGTGTATTGATCGTAAGGCAATTAACAATATAACTATCAAATATCAATACCTCATTTATCAATTGAATGACATGCTTGATGAGTTATATGGAGTTATAATTTTTTAAAAAATTGACTTAAGTAGTGGATACCATTAGACTAGATTGAGGAAGAAAATGAATGGAAAATAACTTTTAAGACCAAGCATAGGTTATATGAATGATTAGTTATGCTATTCGAGTTTTCCAATGCTTTGAGTACATTTATAAAGTTGATGAATGAAGTTTTCAAGTTTTTTATTGCCCGATTTGTAGTGGTTTATATTTATGAAATTTTGATGTATAGCTGATGAGGCACATGTTGATAATTTGTAACAAGTTTTTGAAACATTGAGGGCTCAAAAGTTGTATGCTAAACTTGAGAAGTGTGTGCATTTTGTTGATTGTATGGTGGTCCTTGGTTATATAATTTCTAAAGATGGTATTATGGCAAATAAATCTAAGGTGGAAGTTATTAAGTTATGGTTTGAGCCTAAATTCATCACAAATGTTCAAAATTTTCATGGACTTGTCTCTTTTTATAAGAGATTTGTTCTTAATTTTAGTAGCATTATGGATCTCATAACTAAGTGTATAAAAAAAGGTATTTTTGAATTAACAAATTCAACTAAGGAGGCTTTAAAAATGATCAAGTAAAAGTTATGTGAAGCTTCTATTTTAGCCCTATTAGATTTTAATAAATTATTTGAAGTGGAATGCAATGCAAGTAAAGTGAAAATCAATGCTATTTTTACTTAATACAAACAACCTCTTACTTATTTTAGTGAGAAGCTAAATGACACAAAATAGAGGTATTTTACCTACGACAAGGAGTTTTATGTTATTGTGAAGGCATTTGATTATTAGAGTTATTATTTTGGACACAAATAATTTATTTTGCATTCAGATCACCAAACCTTGAAGTATCTTTATAGGCAATACAAGATTAGTTCTCGACATGCTAAATGAGTAGAATTCTTACAATCTTTCACTTTTATTTCTTATTATAAATAATAATAATAAAAAAAAGCCAATGTTATTGTTGATGCACTTAGTAGAAGATATGTTTTACTTATTTTACTTGATGCTAGGGTCATGGTTTTTCAATTGATAAAGAATCAATATGTTCATGATGAGGAGATGCATGATTTGATTCAAAAATATTTCAAGAGTGCCTTCGAAATGTACACGATTTAGAAAGATTTTTAATTTAAAGAAAATAAGTTATGTATCCCTAACAGCTCATGATAAGGAGATGCATGATCTGATTCAAAAATATTTCAAGGGTGCATTTAAAAAGTACATGGTTCAGGAAGATTTCTTATTTAAAGAAAATAAGTTATATGTCCTTAACAGCTCGTATAAAGTGTTGCTGATTAGAGAAGCATATAGAGGTAGGTTAGTAGGCCATTTTGGTATTCATAAGACCTTAAAATTGCTAGACGAACACTTTTATTAGCCAAAAATGTTGAGGGATGTTCAGGCCATTATTACGAGGTGTGACACTTGTCAATAGGCTAAAACACACTTCAAAGATGAGCCTTATACACCTTTGCCAATTCTGGATTAGATCTGGAAGGATTTGAGTATGAATATTATGGTTGCTCTCCCTATAACTCAAATAAAAAAAGCTTCTATCATGGTGATAATGGACTATTTCTCCAAAATGACCCATTTCATTTCATGTCATAAGATGGATGATGCTTTTAAATTGGCAGATTTGTTCTTCAAAGAAATTGTTCGATTTCATGGAGTTTCAAGAACTATAGTGTCAAATCGAGATACAAAGTTTCTTGGTTACTTTTAGAGGAGCTTATGGGGTAAAATTAGTGCTAAAATTCTCTTTAGTACTTCTTGCCATTCTCAAACTGACGGTCCAATAGAAGTTACTAATTGCACATTAGGTAATCTCTTAAAAAGTATAGTTAGTTGGCATTTGAAAGATAGGAACTCAAAATTAGCATAAGTCAAATTCAGTTATAATCATTCACTAAGCATTACCATATGCCACTCTTCTTTTGAGATTGTTTATGGTGTTAATCCCTTCACTCTTACTAATCTTACCTCACTATCAGTTAATTTTCAAGCTTCCAAGGATGTCAATGAGAAAATCAAAATAATGAAGAAGTTTTATGAAGAAATTAAGAAGAAAATTGAGAAAGATAATGAAGATTACAAAAAAAGGGCAACAAAAAAAAAAGAAGCCTTTGGTTTTTCAACTTGAAGACTTAGTTTAGCTATATTTGTGGAAAGAAAGGTTTCCTTCTAAGAGAAAAAGTATGATCACTCTTACCAAATAAGTTTGGTAGAATTTTGGCTACACTTATTTAGGAGATCTTTCACTGTACTTAGAGGATGAAAATCTTTCAAATTTAAAGACAAATTATTTCCAACGTAGGGAGGATGATATGAATTAAAAAACCAATACTTAAACACTTTAACTCACTAAACCCAATTATATTTAAACGTCAAAACCTAATTTGATTCAACTCTCAATTTTCTTTAACCCATTCAACTCAAACCCCATTTAAAGACCCAATTATTTTCTTTATTTAACTATGATCACTTGAGCCAATAACACCTTACTTACTTGATTGCCACGTCACTTACATGAAGTATATCAGTAGAATATTCATTTCGAGGAAAAAGTTAAAAATTGACAATATTAAAAAAATTTAAGCTAATTAGTATTTTATTTTATTATTTTATCTCTTCCATGTGACTTTATAAATTCCAATAAACAAGCTTAAGTCATTTGTAAGATCCAAAACAATTTCTACACTAACAATGCATTTGTTTCCATTTTTTATTTTGAGATTGTCTTATATGTTAAATAATTGTTATTACTTTTTATCTTAAAATATATTTTAATGTTATTTTAACTTGTACTATATCTTTATAAAGGTCTCTGATGATTTATAAGAAAGAGTTTTTCTTATGAAAAAGTAAAAATTAAAACATTGAACTTATTCTTTAAGTTTGAACAAACTTTTATTCTAAATTTTTATATTGCTGGAATTTAAATGGTGATTTTTTTAGCTAGTGGCTTTGCCTTTATATCTTGGATCTATCTTAATTACTTTGATTTTTTTTATTTCATTTAATTCATACTTTACTCACATATTATGTTGACATTGTTGAATTTGTTAAAAATCTACATCAAGATTCTAGGATTATATTGGTTTCTAATATGCAAGGCTTTAATTCCATGACTACAACTTAATAGATTACGTGAAATGTTGCACTATTGACAAATTTCGCAAAAAACTAGAAGCTAGCCGACTTACAATCCATCACTTATGCTGATTTGGCAGGAAAGAATCAGTTAGTGACTGCAAAATGACAAGCCGTTGTATACTCTTTCTACACCCTCAAAGTGAAGAGCATCATGGAAATGGGGAAATGGGGAATCCCATAATTTGAATAAAATCAAGATAATTGTTTCTTGAGATTATTGATTCTAGAGCTTTGTAATCAAGAGAAAAACACGTTTACGATTTTTACTCTTTGATTTTGATGTAAGGGTTTACACACACACACACACACACACACTTTAAGAACTAAAATTTGTGGTTTATTAATCTTCTTTGCTCTGTTACGGTTATTTTCATTTGTTGTTGGGATAGTTGATGGATTCTCACACCAAAAGATGTTATTGTATTTTTTTCAAAGAATTATAGCTGAATGAATGCATTTTCAGCTGAATTTGGTAAGTTTTTACTGACCCAACAACAAATCTGCTGATTCGGAATTCATCCATAACCAAGAAATCCAATGCTCTTAAAAACCAAAAAAATATGATCAAGGATAGACGATTATCTTTCATACATATATAATAGGAATCAGAATTTATTTTTTAAGAATCCAAATATGAAATAAATTCTGTATGTCAATGAGTTAAAAATATTAAAAAAGATGCTCTACTTTCCGAGCAGACGTCGACCACGTTGATTTGCATCTCGCATGCGGATATTCAGCACATCCACATCATCTTGGAGAAGATCCACACTTTTGTTCTGACTGCAAATTAAATTTGGGTGAAGAAGAGGAAATTATAATTAGAAAATATCATTCACTGATAATTATAACGAAGAATGGTACAACAATTTGATCGGATTATTAACCAGCCAACAACAAACCTGTCAATTTCGGAACCCATGTCAATAGCCATATTTTTAAGTTCTCCCAAAATGTCACTTAAATCGGAAAGTGCATCATCCTGCTTCGCTTTCTCTACCTGTAAAGTAAATCCCACAAAAGGAAATTATATTATTAGGTGAATCTGCATTCTTATTCCATTCCATCTCACCAAAAATACAATCTTGATGCTAAGCGAATGAAAGGAAGGTCTAGGTCTAATTGCTTAAAGGTCCAGTCCACAAACCTCAACTTTCTGATAAGCATTTGTGGGTTCTGGCAGTGGTGCTCTTGTATTTGAACGTCCCTTGGATGTATTATTTAGTCCCAACTTCTCCCTCTGCTCCAAATGGTCACCCCTCCTAAGGACTGGATCATCTGAAGAGTATAATCAAAAGCCAAAATAACGTACTGTCAACTCATAAAACAAAGGAAAGGCAATAACATTGTTAAATCAGAGACAATCTTCTTATTTGGATATAAATCTTGTTAAATCATGGACTATCTTCTTATATGGATATAAATCTAGTATTCTTAAAAAGATGTGACTGAAGAGGAAACATAATCTCTACCTCTAGTCATAGCAGGGCCCAGGATTGGACGGGTCTTCTTTGGCTTCCAAGTCTTAGAGAACATACCCCCTAGGCTTCCCAAAAGCTTCTCACCCTGTTATCAATATCACCGTTCAACAATTATGTAACTGTTTTATACATAATCCACAATATCAAACCCAAAATGTCCAGCAAGCAGTAGCACAAGTATCAGTTACAGGATTCCAAGGCAAAATATAAAAAACAAAATTTTCCAAGATCAAGGTCAAGAAAAAATGATTCACAACTGGAAATAATTTTTCAGTTGTCCATATATTTTTCAATCAGGAATACAAAATTTTCAGTAATTCACCTCTAGGCTTGCTTACCCTTCTGATTCATGCAAATCATATAATCAGAGTAACATAGGACAATGTAATTGAAGCTCAATTTGCATTATGCATATAAGAAGAATACACACAAGGTTCAGCTTATCAATTCAGATAATCACCAGTTCCGTATTCTGTTAACTACTGACTTTGATCTTGAAAGCTAGGGTGTAGTGTAGATTATTATGTACACTATGATAAAGAATGTCCTGGTGTATATCATTCAATGGAACAAGAACCGATGAGCCTAAGTAAATGGTGGGATGTAGTACCACAAGTAGATGGTTTGGTTACATATCATTGGTGAGAGTCTTCATCCTTGATTGTCCCCAACCCAAAATCTCCAGACAAGTATTACTTATTACCAAAAGATAAGGTTGTAGAAGCAAGAAACTAGATAAATTAGTGGTGTTAGAAAAATCATGAACACCGAAAATGTCTGTTTGTGCTGTAGTCATAGTGGTATCTAGTAAAATAAAATATTATACCCCAATAAACTATTAAAACTCTGTAATTAACTGTTTAACTTGATAAAAGAAAAAGGCCATACCCTACTGAGATCGTGATCAATGTTGGCAGCAGCATAGTGGGTCCTGTTAATTTGCTCACCCTGCTGATGCAAGGTTATCAAAGTCTTGGTAGCATCCTCTCTAATCTCTTCAGCAATCTTCAGGCAGCCATGCACAGCCTTTGTAGTGTCCTCTGCCTTGTAAACAGCATAGTCCTCCAATTCTTGCACTGACTGGTTCTCTAATCCGCCTGAGTCACGGAAATCATTCTTGTATTTGTTTCTCGATGATGAAGTAAGGGAATATGAAGAACTTGAATTGTTCCCTTTTGTCTCAACATCACCATCGTCAAAAGGATTAGAGCTAAATTTTGGTGCAGTTAGGTTGGGTTCAGAAGAAGTCCTTTTTGAGGGTCTGAGAGCAGGCTTATTGTCCAACTCATCATCAGAATCAAAAGGGTTGGAGTGCGAAGATTTTGTATATTCTGGGTCAACTGAGTTATGCTTAGCAACCCTTATAGGGGATTTCTTTGAGCCAAACATTCTTAAATCAGAAAATTATTGAATATGTATAGAAATCAATCAATCAATCAATGTTCCTGGATAAAACAAGCAAGAATTTCTGTGAGATTGTGATTGAGGTAAATTAGAAACAATCAACCAAAGTTAGCTCAATCTAGAATGCATTCAACAGAAATGCGTAACATTGTCAATTCAATGGTACAGCCTAGTAATGTGGTTTCGGAACAAAACCCGCTATTAAGAAAGCCCGGAAACTAAAAATCCAAATAAGAAGAACAAGATCAATGAGAAATTAAACTAAAGGAAAAAAAAAAAAACAAATTCCACAAGTAAAAATTTGAAAAATGAAAAGAGAAAGAGAGACAGAAAGAAAGATTTCAAAATTATAACCTGCGAAGAGGAAAGGTTAGAGTTGAAAGAAAAAAAGCTACCGAATTTGCAATGCATCCACGAAATTGAAAAGCCAATTACACAGAAATAACAACACCAGCACGCTCCGTAACAAATAAAAAAGAAGAAACAAGCGACTCAAAAAATATTTCTACTGACGATCGGAGTCTGTGAGCTTGGGCTTAGTTTCAGTGAAAGACCATTCAAACAACATGAAATTGGAAACTATTTCCCCCGAATTTTCCAAGAAAATCCGAAGGGAGATCAAGCATAAGCCATAAAACTTAACAAGAATAAACAGAAGAAACCTGCGATGACACCCAATGAAGTAATAATACCTTAAATTTTTAACAAAAACAACAAATGAACAAAAATGTCAAGAGAAACAAAATAAAGGGTTTTGATTGGATAACCAGAAGGATACCGAGAAAGCAAGGAAAGTTGATTCTAGAGAATTGACCGAACAATGATAACACGACAAAAAACGAAAATCTAAAGAAAATCCGCATAGCAAACAAGAATGGAGTGTAAGATAAAATTAAGCAATAAAAAGGACGAAGCAAGAAGAATCAAAACAAACTAATCAAACAGAGTATCATGAAGATACAATCTTGTGATTGAGATTGAGATATTTTACCTGAGAAAATGAGGGAGAAAATCTCGCAAAAAACCAAGATAGAATCACAACACACACAAAGGAACAAGTCTAAACAAAACTCTGCAAATATTTGTAGAAAGTGAACGCAGTCTCAGCCCCAGCCACAGCCACAGCAACGTATAAATCGATTTCTCTCTCTCTCTTTCAAACCGGAAGTAAGAAACGGGCAAGAAAATTGCTGCAGGGGGGAAATGGACTTTGTATTTATGTTATTTGTTTATTAAATGGCTTGTGCGTGTTGCTTTTATTTATTTAACGAAGTTTCTTTTGAATTTGAACGATTCAAATCAAAGATGGACGGCCAGATTGAGAGTTGAACACATCCAAGGCGGCCCACCTTGACGAGAACAGGGCTTGGCTCTGTAGGGCCACGCGGTGGGTGGAATTTAATTACCATCTAATTTTGAGTCAATAATAAAAAATATTACAAACTAAAATTAATTAATATTATATTATAAATAAAGTTGCCCTTTTTTTTTTATTGAACTTAAAATCGAGTTTATAATATCTAAAATAAAAAAAAATTAAAATAAATAAAATAAATAATAAATATATTTAAAATACACAATAAAAAATTTAAAATATATTAAAATAATTTAAAATATAAATAAATAATATTTAAAATAATTTTTAAAAAATTTATAATAATCTTGTGATAGTTAAAAAAATTGAAAGTAACAGCACCTATGGGTACTGTAGTGAATCCCACAATATTAATAAGATTCGTCATGGTTGCAATATTATATTCTAATAAATGAAGTTAGTAATAATACATGTAATAATTGTAAATTAATAAAATAGATCAAATCGAATTATATTTATGTAATAGAATATTATCGATAAAAATAATATTAAAAAATTAAAACACAAAATATGACTTTTTAATATTAAATAAACTTATAAATATTAGATTTAGCACATGTCATGATTGACATAAGATGAAAGTATTAAAAGAAAAGATCATAAAATATTGGTGTTTATTAAAATTTTATTTTAAAAAAATGAATGAAAATTGTTAGTATTATTAAATAACTATCATTTTAAATATTAGAGATTAAAATATTTTAAAAATATACTTAAAATGGATCAAATAATCGGCAAATGTTTGATGAGAGGAATATTTTTAGAATGCTTATTAGCTTATTAAATTCCAAAACAGGAGGAGACTGAAAATGATGATATCCTTGTTGTAATTGACTGAAAGGGTACAAAACTAGCTGTTGGAACAGTATATCAATAATAATAATAAATAAAAGAAGAAGCATATCATAATAGGAAGTATTGTCATATGCATGTATACTTCCTTCAAAATGGACTTGTTGTTACACACTTAATATTATTTGCATGATGTTTAAATATTATTGACATAATTAAACATCATGCAAATAATATTAATATTAAAATTAATGAAGTACATGACTGACAATGAACGCAGTTGATAATTCAGAGTTACAATTTAATTGAGACCAAAAACTTTAATCCCTTTATCTTAATCCACCATTGCTTTGACTTATTCTAATTATAAAGAGAAATGTCATGTCTTGATTAAACAATAATTAAAATACCCTATTGCATCCACATGACAAAAATGAGAGATTCTTTCTATGTAAAATTGAATGATCAATAAAAAAAATAAAATAAAAAAATAAATATTGATAAAATTAGATGCTTCTTTTTGTTTAGTAACAAAATGAACATTTTAATTTGTGTTTGACAAAATTAAAACGAAAGTTATTGCTTTTGTTATGATATGATTAGATAAGGTGGTGGTGGGAAGGAAATGTTAACATTTGAACATATTTTAATGTGTTTGGGAAATGGTAAAGACCTTGCCTTGCATTTGACTGCCACGTTGTTGAAATTCGTCCGTCCAATTCTTAAACCTAAACATTAATCCTACCTGTTCAACTTCAGCTTCACCAACCCCACCGCACCCCCACCACGACTCGATCACTATACCCAACAATTTGAATGGATTTGATACTATTATTATTATGCTTGACAGGAAAAGAAAATTCTCACGTTGGTTTTTCATAACTTCTAATTTTTATGCAGATTTTCTTTCTGCTTTTAATGTAATCCGAAATGGGCGCGTAGCGTAAGGTGGGGATAAGCTTAATTCGTGACATGACACGTTTATTAAGAGAAACTTCAAGGAGGAAAGAAAGAAAGAAAAGGGAAACTACATAACCAATTTCATTAGCAATAAAAATTAAAAAAACCAATTAGTCAATTTTTTTCCATCAACATCAAAATCTACAAGGAATCAGTTTAAAACATCCAACGGTTGAAATAAATTTCTAAAAAGAAAAGAAACAAAACAATATCCCAAACTTCGTTCAAGCGATTTCTCCTCATAAAACTAAAATTGTGGGTTTGTTTATACACAGATTTCCGAACAGATAGGGAGACAAATGCGGATAGTTACAGCTGCACTATTTGACCAGCCCAAAAAACAGAGAATCAAACATACGAATGGTGACATATATAAGATCTCAGTATGTCTCATTAACCTTCCTTTGTGGCACTTTGCACCACTAACATCCACGAAGCGCAACCCAAACATAAATATTGCTAAATAATATATTCCACATTAAACTTCTAGCAACCAAATCAACATAAGGGAAATCCAAGTAAGATAATGGATTAAAAAAAAAATTGACATAATAAACAACTAAGAATAAATGAAAAGTGCTTTTAGTGCTGAAACATGCATAACGACATCGTGTACCTATGAGCACTCGGAATATCCAGAAGTACAATATTAATGCCCACGGATCTCTGAGAGAGAGCGAGAGTGAGAACTAACCTTCATTACCATGTCCAATTAAGTGAAAATCTGCAGTTCCCGATGCAGCCACTTCCGATGCTTCATGTGGATGTCTGCCAAGGGCAATACATTTCTGGTTCTGTCCTTTTTCAAAATAATCATGTAAACGAGATTGAATTTCTTCGGAGTTAAGTGAAACGCCTTCTTGGGTAATGCACAGACTGCATACCAAAACATCATTACCTTTGCCTCTAACTCCACTATTCCCTGTAGAGATACTTATTCAATGCAAGTGCGGCACTTGCACTCTTCTTCAAGCAAACAGTCATTTGATACCTCAGTTCAGCCATTTCTTGTGCTAGGTCCTTTGCTTCTTCCTAGTAATCATAGCATAGAAATGTTAATCTTGACCAGTTTAGAACAAGTACAATCTCAGAACTCAGAAGATATAAGCATATTTGAAATTCATTTATTTATTTCATTTTGCAGAACATTTTATGATTGCTTGAATGGCAATACCTCATACCTTCAGGTGCTTGACAAGAACTTCATATTCACATACTTGACGAGAAATGCTCTCCATCTTCTCCGTCAAACCTGCACCTGGTGCCACTACTAATGCCGGTTTTGAAAGGACTGCAGCAAAGACTTTTCCGCAAGAGCTTCAGACACATTATTACAATATCACAACGAAGTAAAAAGTGAATTTTAGTTGCTGTTTAATAGATAACAAAGAGATAAATATGCAACTATATAATAAGTTACCACTCTTCAATATGAGGAAGCAAAAATTAGTAGGGGAGTTTGCCCTAAGGCCAACCTAATGCCATTACCATACAATTAAGGGATATAAATTATCACACATGATATCCAGGTAATTTTATTGAAACAAAATAACTTTTAACTTAACTCATCTCTTTTGAAATACTAAGATTCTGTCTAATTCACTTACAAAAGACTCAACATCAAGCTGTGTTCTTTCCTCCTCCTCTTTCCACTCTTCAATCCTCGGACAAAATACACTAGCATTTATTTCAGATGTATCCAAGTTCTCCTTTAGCACTTTATTTTCTTTACCTAAGCATTCAATTTTTCCTGGGATCATGAATTCGAACCTCAAGCTCTTTAATTAATAAACTCAACGTAGCTTTTCTGTTGAGGACCTCGTTAGAAATCCAACAACAAGCCCTAGCCTCTTCTAACTTGCCCATCGGAATCATCTTTGATAAATTAAGCACACACCAATGTATAAGGTGATTTGGGGATTAGGGATTCAATTTCAGATTAGGGTTTATCTTATATTCAAATTGAGAAATTTTGGGATTTTGAAGAAAATTGAAAATGATCCAATCAAATTCACAGAATTGAGTCAAATGAATCTTTAAATTAAAATCTTAGAATTGATCTTAACTTAGTCCAAGCATATCAAAATAAGATTACTTTGAAAAGTCAGAAGAAATTATGAAAATATTGAATATTGCCTTCTGCAAGTTTTTCTTCAATCTCTCAATCCTCCTTTATTTTATTTATGGCTGTCTCTTTTATCTTCCTCCCATCGAAACTCTATGCACTTTAATTTAAAAATATGACTAAAATGCAATAAATAAAAAGACATGTAATAAAAATTTATAAAGTACTGCATAGATGGCAAAGTCCAAGCCATGACTCTCTTTTGGCCCTCTCAATTCCTTCCTTGCTTTTACCAGCAATCTTTTAGATCTTCTCCTAGTGCTTTCATCATTCCCTAATTCTTCAAGAATGCCCTTGTCTTTGAAGGTGAAATTTAGAAATCTTTCCACCATGTCGTTATAGTCCTCCCTAAAGCTTCCTCTTCCACTGTACCATCATTTCCAAAACTTTTACTTTCCATAGCCTTTCCTTCAACTTCTATATTGAAGAGCCTTTTTCTTTGGCTTCAATAGTATTCTTCCTTCTTCATTGAATGATAGAAGATCTTTTGCAATTAGTTACGATTTTTCACCTTCTTTTTTAACACGATTACATGAAACACTGAATATAGTATAGAAGATGGTAGTAATTCCAATTTATAAACTACCTCTCTTTCACACTTTAACACTTTAAAAGGCCTATAGTACCTAGGAGACAATTTCACATTAAACTTTTTCTTCAAAGATTTTTGCCTATATGGTTAAAGCTTGAGGTACACATACTCTCATAGTTTAAAAACCATATCCTTTCTTCAGCTTTTTCAAGCTCTTTCTTTATCTTGGCAAGGGTCTCATCTTTAGCCAACAACTTCCCCTTGACCTTTTCATTCCTAGCTTTGCCCTTATCATAAGTGCTCAACATTAGTGGTGGTCTTCTATACACTACTTCAAAAGAACTCATGTTGATAAAAGCATGATGTGAGATGTTATACTAATATTCAGGCCAAGGAATAGACTTCTTCTATTGAGTTTGCTCTTTATGGCAATAGTACTATAAGTATTGATCAAGTGTCTAATTTACTACCTCCGTTTGCCCATCGGCATGTGGGTAATAAGAAGAGCTTGCCTTCAATTTGCTGTATTGTAAAAAGAAAACCTCTTGCCAAAAAGAGCTTATGAATAGCTTACCCCTATCCATTACATTGTCCACAAAGGCCTTAGCTACATTACTTGTTGTGAAAAGATGTTTAAATGGAATAAAATGCACACTTTTAATTAGTTGATCCATTATAACCAAAATTACTTCAAAACCTCGACTACTAGGTAATCCCTCCACAAAATTCATAGTTAAATCCTCCCAAATCCTTTTTGGTATTGGTAATAGTTGTAGTAACCTTATAGGTGCCCTTTGATCATACTTACCTTCTAACGGGCATCACATTTAGCCACGAAAGCCTTTACTTCATTCTTATGCCCTTCCCAATAAAAAAAAGTCCTTAACTCTCTCATATGTCCAAAACCATCCTAAATACACCCCTTCCTTACTATTATGAAAATGAGCAAGGATTTTCTTTTTTAAGCCAAGTACTCTTGGCACATACACATAGCTTTAGTAGAGCAGCAAATTACTTCTTAATTTGTACCATTGATACCATTTTCTTAGTTCTTTGGCTTTCTACAAATTTCCTGAGCTTTAGCATTAAGCTTCACAAACTTTCTTAGTTTGCCTCAAATATTCCATTCTAGACAAGGTATCATATATCTTTAGCCTTTATATAAATTGCCTCTCTTAGTTTGCCCTACTAAGTGCCATTAAGGCTGGTTCATCTTTACCATACACGGTTCATATCATCAAGCTATCATATTTTCTAGATAAAGCATCTGTTACCTTGTTTTCCTTTCTTGACTAATAGACTATGTCAACTTTAATCAATGTCTTAAAGCCTGCTGATTAGTCACTACGTGAACTTTTGGCCTAATAGATAAGGTATTTACACCTTTACAACATCCACAGCCAACACCTCTATTGCATATGTGCTCTAAGCCTTTTTCATAAAGGTCAAGGCTTTTAAGATGAATGCTAAAGGCCTTTTTTCTTGCACAAACATTGCCATGATACCATCCCCACTCGCGTTTGTGTAGACCTTAAATGGTTTCTCAAAATTAGGTAACGACAACATTAGAGTATGAGTTATAACCCTATTTAAATCATCAAAGGCTTTCCTCGCTTCATCCAACCACTTATTTTTCTTGAGCATGGTGGTCAATGGCTTAGTAATTAGCCCATAATTTTTAATGAATTTCTATAGTAACCTGTTATGCCTAAGAAACTCTTTAAAGACAAAACATCCTTAGGCAATGGCCATTACATCATAGTCTTAATCTTCCTTGCATCGACTTTCACTTTATCCCCTGATATAATGTGCTTAAGATACTCTAACTTTTCTTGCACAAACTTAAACTTAGACATCTTATTGAAGAAATGATGTTGTTCAAGTTTCTGTAAAACTAAATCCAGTTGTACTAGATGTCTTCCATGGGCTTAAAATAAATAAGGATATTGTCCAAGAATGCCAACATAAATTTTCTCAAATAAGGCTTGAAAATTGAGTTCATGACTGCTTGAAAAGTATATGGTGCATTATACAACCTAAAGGGCATTAATAAGAACTCATAGTGCCCAGAATGTGTCTTAAAAGCTATTTTATGCACATTTCCTTTTTCTTGCAAATTTGGTGATAACCACCCTTAAATTTAATTTAGTAAAAGCATTAGTCCTATACAACTCATTTAACATCTCATCTACTGTCGGAATAGGAAATTGGTCCTTCATTGTAGCTTCATTTAAAGCTCTATAATCAGTACAAATCTCCAAGTTCTATTTTTTTCTTTTAACTAGCAATATCGACAATGAAAATGGGGTTGTACTAGGCCTGATTAACCCATTCTTTAGCATCTCTTATACTTGTCACTCAATCTCCCTTTTTTAAAAGTAGGCATAATGACAAAGTGGCACATTTACCAATTTGGACTTGTTTTTTAGAGTAATTCGATGGTCAAAATGCCTAATAGGTGGTACACTAGTAGGCACCTCAAGAACACACTTATGGGCCTCCACAACCTCTTTAATCAAATCTGGCAACTCTTGTAATTTTGTTTCTAACTCTTTTCCAACTTTCATTTTCAACTCTTTTGCGCAACTCTCATTTGCCCTAACCATTGCAAAATGATTGAGCACCTCTTTACATAATTTCTCTAACATATTAACCTTACATAGTTTTATTTCCTTCAATGATAAAGCTATCTTAGTCTTTTTCTTGCTCCTAATTTGAATTTCATCTTCATAATGTCGAAATGCATTATCACATTTATAAGCTCTTCAACCACGAATTACTGAATACTATATCCAGCCAAACTAAGGTTAGAACATGTAAGTTGGCTATAATCTGAACCCTTTGCACATTTATCTTCACTTCTCATACTATTTCTTCACACTTAAGTTTGTTTTTATTAGCTACTTTCACTTCAAATGGCTTTACCATTACTCATTTTAACCTTAACTTTCTTATAATGTTGGCATTAATAAAATTATGTGATGACCTATAATTTATAAGTAAAGTCACCTCATATTTACCTACCTAAGCCATGAGCCTCATAGTTGATAATTTTAGAGCTTCTAATATGGCATTGAGTGATAAATTTGCCTCATATTCACTTTTATCATATTTAACCACCCTTCGCTTTCCCTCATCATAAGACTTTATTTCATTGTCATCTTTTCTTCATTTTTCCCTGCATTTAAAGCATAAGCCCTTTTTTATCCTCTATTGCCATTCTTTCTCGAAAGTTTCTTAACCTCTTTAATGTCTCTTTGATGCCCTCATCAACTATTTTTTTTCCCTTTTCAAAAGTCTTGATTTACAAGTTTTAGAGAACTTACTCTTGATATTTTACTTAACTAGTCTTTTTTTAGTGTAATAACTTTCATATAAAATTTCCATGATCCTCATAGCTTCCGATAACCTTTGTGATTGCTTCAGCTTAAGCTCTTTTGCTAACCATGGTTTTAAACCCTTAATAAATGTCCTCATTAATGACTTCTCCAACCAGCCACTAACCATAGTTTGTAGTTGACAAAATTCTTGGATATAAACTTGTACCTTATCTACTTGTCTAAGCTTAGCTAGTTATCAATGATTGTTCATAATGGGTGATGGCCTTTATTGAGCCATAAACTCCCACTCGAATACTGTCTACCTTATTCACCTTGCTTTTTATCGTACTACACCTTAATCCATCTCTACCAACTATTAGCCTTACCATTTATATAAAAACAAGCCGTCATAACTATATCTTATTACTCTACTTTGTAAATATGAAAGTAATGCTTTACCTTCTTTAACCATTTAAGTGGATCCCCTTTGTCAAAGTGGAAAAATTCTACCTTTGGTTTCCTCGGCCCTTGGTCATAGTACCAATTTCCTCTTTTCAAGCTCTTATAGGCTTCATCATTACTCCAATTATTTCTTTGCTGCTCATAATAGGGCATTGGCCAATAGCCTTTTATCTTGCCTATGATAATATTCCTTATTCCTAAACTCCTCTTTCTCATCATATTTCCTACAATCATAGTTGTCACTTCTATGATTTGATGCTCTATCTAGTTCTTTCTCATTGACCTATCTCTCAACTTCTATTGTACTACTCTCTACTCGACCTTCTTTTCTAAATCTCCCATGTATTTCATTTGATTTATCTATCTCATCCATCGCCAAGTTTATCTCATAACCATCCTTTAAAGACTGCTTATGCCCTAAAATATTATATCGTGGTCCATTTCCATGAGTTCACTTAATTTCTCTCTCTGCTTTCTTTTTTTTTTTTTTGGCAATTTTCTATTATATCTTCTCTAACCCTTTATTGGTGGCTTACCTTATCTTTTCTATTGATTGGTTAGATTGATACATCACTATTGTCAATTATGCTAAGGATGTAATCACGTCCTTTGTCTAAGAAAGTATTAATTAACTCTGTTCTAAGGTTTCTAATCTTGCTTGATTGGTATTAGAGAAATGCCTTACAATATTGGTATTATTGCCAACTTCCATTGCCACCCAAACTGCATGAATTCTTAACTTCAAAACTTAACCTCAGTACCTAAACTGTATATATATATATATATATATATATATATTTAGGTTTTCCAAACAATCAATTTGATCCAATCAATAACAAATTCAATTATGAAATTTAAACTTGAAAGAAAGTTAAAGACTGTTACCTCTACCTTATGAGAGATTGAACCCATCTCTCAATGAAAGCACTAAATTTTTGAGGACCTCGTTAGAAATCCAATAATAAGCCCTAACCATTTCTAACTTGCTACTTAAACTTCAGAATCATCTTTGATAAATTAAGCACATACCAATGTATAAAGGAATTTGGAGATTAGGGATTTAATTTTAGATTAGGGTTTATCTTAGATTGAAATTTGAAAATTTTAGGATTTCGAAGAAAATTGAAAATAATCCAATCAAACACACAAAATTGAGTCAAATGAATCTCTAGATTAAAATTTCAGAATTGATCTCTAACAAGCCCAAGCAAATTAAAATAATATTACCTTGAAAAGTTGAAAGAAACTATGAAAATACTAAATCTTGCCTTTTGCAAGTTTTGATTTAAGCTTTCAATCTTTCTCTATTTGATTTATAATTGTCTGTTTTAATTTCCTCCCACTGTAAACCCTAAGCACTTTAATTTAAAACATATGACAAAAATATCATTTTGTGCAATAAATAAAAAGGCATGTAATAAAAAATCATAAAGTACTGCCTAGTTGGCAAAGCCCAACCTATGACTTTTTTTTGGCCTTTTTAGCTCCTTCCTTACTTTTCTTAGCAATCTCTTAGATCTTCTCCTAGTTCTTTCATCATTTTCCCTGAATGTTTTCTTCTTAAAGTTTTTTAACTTTAAAATAGGTCTAGTTCGTACTTATAATAATATCAAGCTTCCAACTCGCTATTTCACGCTGTGACTTTAGTGCTAAAAATGAAATTCATTTCTCCAGTTTCTTTTTGTAGAATGCTGAGTTTCGTAACTCTTCTTCTTTACTCTATAATTACTCACTCAATAATAAGTGATTAGAATGGGATCTCTTCAGTTTCTCCTTCAATCGACTTACCTTGTCTTATATATTTTTCATTTCCACTAATTTCAACTCAAGACTGTGAACATGCTCATATAAATAGTACACTTCTTCATTCCTTGCATTTATTTGAACTTAATGGCGTTCTATGATGAACATCATTAAATCTCAATATAAGAAATGAAGCACAAATGTTGCCAATTGTAGCTAAGAAACTTTCATTTAACTAAAATGCGTACCTCATAGGTTGTACTTAGACACCAAAAGGAAACTTGAAAATAATCACACAGACAAACATATTGAAGATCACATAAATGAAGTCTCACAAAAGTCATTAGGTTTCCTACCATTACTCTACACCATAAGAAAGGGATAAATAACCAAAAGCACATAATTTCTCATCAATGCCTGACATTTTTCAACCATTATGATAATTTAATACATGAATAAATGTTGACAAAAGAGACATACACACTCCCTTTCGGAAGATGCATAGCATTAATTTATCAAGGTAAATTTAAGATATCAACACAACACAATCTTAGGACTAATAAAGGCATTTTAATAACTTTCACTATATGTAGCTAGCAACAAAAATGACTTGATGAACACTTGAAGAGTTTCAGAATAGATTTATGATTGAGTAAGAATCCATTGATGATTTTTTTACCTGACAGCATCCAACAATTGACTTACAATTCCTTTTCTTCTATTTGAGGGACCTACCCATATAGTTCTAATGCCACAAATAGCTAGCATTGCTTCATTTTCATAAACAATTGTCCCATTTTGTTTTTTATTATATACCTTACAACTATGAATAGAATGGTTGTCTTCCATGACTTCCTCTCTAAAATAATTCCCCAAAATTGGAGAGTTGTTGATTGTGACTTATTTTCCTAAGATGTTAGTATCAATTTTGTCATCAATAGAGCTTGATTCAGTTTTGAATTGTTCTTTTATTAGTTCTGCAATGAGGCATCTAGAAACCCTTAAGGAGGAAAAGGGAATAAACAAATACACTCATAAACATTTACAGTGATGAAATTGATGGTCAAGAGAGATAATGACTGAATTAAAGCATTGTAACAAAACTACTTGTTCAAATTTAAAATAGTGAACAAATTAGAATATATGGTAACATTGATACAAAAGCCAATAATAGCTATAAAAATAATTCAAACAAGTGATAGAACAATTGCAGCTTAAAAGTGTTAGATTAACTTAATCTTAAATATATTCTGAATACATGAATGTATAAATGATTATTATTGGGATATACAATACTTATCAAAAAATTGAAAGTATATGAAGCATTTCAAGATCGCAAAGAACCATTTACAAAATGCATTAGCATAAGTAATGTGGGAATCATTCTTTATTGCTAATGCTTAAATTGGGACTTTTCTTTATTATTAATGTTTGTAGTAGGACTTGTACATGATTCTTAACAAAAATAGTAATTTAGAGTTGAGTAATCTTCATTTACAAAATATAAACATCCACATAGGAAAATTTAGTAAAGTGTAATTTATAATATATTTCAAACTTTATTGAAATATAATCAAGATACCTTACAAAGCTTATGGTAGACCCATCCTTCACCAAGCTCACTCTCCATCATTTTCACTACTTCCTAAACCTATAAAACTCATAGATTTCCTAATAACAACCTTAATAAATATGGATTATGTAAGTTATTTTCTACAAAACATTTAACCTTAAATATAAATTTCCAAGCTTGAACCTTATTCCTTTAAGCACAAGAGTTTTTATCTAACACCAAAATAATACATCCTCCTTTAACATAAAGCATATGAACAACTCTTTTATAGCTCTAACCTTAAAAAAATTTAACAATTTGATCAAAAGAGCAATTGAAATTTTGAAAAATAACAATAATAATAAAAAACAAAACACGTTTGAAATCAAAAGATTGTCAAAATGAACCTTAAATTCAGTCATATGTGTAGTTCTTGTAAAGTGTTCTATAAACCTTTTTGTCACTTTCATCCCCGAAAGCATACTTCAATCCACAAGTTGAACAAGTATGAAAAAGAAAATCATATTGGCCTAATTCCAAATAAATTGTACACAAGTTCTTTTTTTGTTCAATGTTTTTACACATGTTGTTGATTGTGGCTTCATACACAACTTCTTTGATACGAGTTTCTTTGAAGAATCAATGATAGAATCTTTATTGATTTCACTTCCTTTGCCCTTAAATGAAACTAATTTGAATAAACAACATGGGAAAAGATTTAATTTTGTAGAAACAAAGAAGAAGTTTCTCTCCTTATAGCATATCATGTGAAGAAAAAAGTCGCCAATACTTGTAGGAAGATAAGTCAGTAATTTTTAGATTTGGATGAGTCATTTCACAACTTGTGACATTTGGCAACAACTTTATATTTTCTGTCATAGTCAAATAAAATGTAAAAATTCACTTTAAAAAAAAATTAATCAAATTATTTTTAATGTTTCTTTGTTCTAGGTTAACCAATGAGTTTAACATTACTTAATTCAAATAGAAGGGATATGAAATTTCATTAGTTGGTGGAGTTTGTTACATTTAAGATGAAAAATTTATCTTTATTGCTCAAGTTAACATGACAAAAAATCGAACGTTTTTGCTATATGTTGACAATAATACTTAATCATGTTTCTTAGTGAGATTGAAGGATGAAGCATGGTTGTAGCATTTTTGCTATACTCATTTCAACAAAAGAATATGGCAATAGGTTTTTCTCAAATTGAAGTTTCTCCTAAAATTCGTGAAGAATGTGTTGTTAATTTAACAACAATGTAGTGAGTTTATGTAAGGAAATCTTGAGACCAAAGAAAGCATCGACACTAATTCACTTTTACATTTATGGGCCAATAAATCCATCCTCTAATAAAGATAAAAGATACTTGATTACCTTCATTTTATTATACTTGAGAAATATGTGTACATGTTTGCTAGAGAAATTTAAAGTCTTTTCATTGTTTAAAATTTATAAAGTTTTTGTTAAGAAAGAACCCAACATTTTAATAAAATTTCTTATGCATTGATCATTGTAAAGAATACAAATTATAAGAATTTACAAATTTTTGTGAAGCACAACATCAAGAGACAACTTACAACAACTTATATGCCTTAACGAAATAGAGTTTGTGAGAGGAAGAATTGCATTATTTTGAATATAAGGACTGGTATTGCAATAGTATTAATTAAAGCATTCATATTTTGAATAGAAATCCCACACTTATTATTTCAAAACATGATACTAAAGGAAGTATAGAGAGGATATAGGTCGATAGTAGATCATTTTGGAATTTTGCTTGCATTACATATACTCACATTCCATATCAGAAAAGGAGAAAACGTAATGACAAAGGAGTATAATGCATTTTCTTTGTTGTTAATGAGTAGTTTAAATCAAAAAATTGTATAAACTTATGCCAATAAATTTTTCATTTGTTGCAATGTAATTTTTTTTATGAAGAAAAAAATTTCAAACAACAAATATAATCTAATTTTGATGGAGAAATGAAGATAAAGGTAATAGTCTTTGGAGAACATGTAGCTTGTGAAAAATGAACAACAACCACCAGTTAATCAAAGAATTCTAATATTTGAAGTAGATGATGAACAATATCTTAAAGAATTATAAAAAGATCTACATGGTTGACTGATTATGAGATAACTAGATTGACCAATTTGAGCACCCATTTGCACATTTTGTTCTTTTTTTAGATTATCATCTTATAGCTTTCAAAGATGCTATTAAAGAATCAAAAGTGGCAAAAGGCTATGAATGCTAAAATTGTTGCCATTAAAAGAAATAATCATTGGGAGTTTATAGAACCTCCAAAAGGTCAAAAGACTACTGGTTTGATAAAGAATGGTGAAGTTTAGAAATACAATGAATATTTGTCATAAAGGCTACAAGTAAGAGTTTGATATTGATTACAAACAATTTTTATCTTGATTTTAAAACATGACACAATCAAATTGGTGATTACATTGGCTTCACAAATTTTGTAGCTTATCTTCTAATTACACATTAAATTGACATTCTTATGTGGTGACTTGGAAGAACAAGTATTTGTTAATCAATCTTCTGGTTATATAAAGTTTAGAGCTAAGAATAAGGTGTATAAATTAAAAAAAGGCATTATATTTGATTAAAACAATCTTTAAGAACTTGGTATAATCGTATAAATGTTTATTTTTTAATAAGATTTTTAAAAATTTTCATAAGAGCATACACTTTTTATAAAAAATATAAATAAAAGGAAGATGCTTGTTATTTACTTATATGTGGATGATTTGATTTATACTGAAAATGATAGTGCCATGTTTGAAAATTTTAAGTAGTCCATAATGTTTGAATTTGATATATCTTACTTAGGAATAATGCCTTATTTTTTTTGAAGCGATATTTTTATATACTTATTTTGAAATTTGACGAAAATACATATAAATACAAGTTGTTTCAAAATTAACACATGGTATATCTCAAAAGTAATATTATTATATCTAACCATTAGTTTGTTAATATATGCCTTAAAAGCTATACGTATTATCAGTTTCGATGATATATATTGTGTTATATATACATTATTTATTAATGAAAGAAAGAGTTTTTTATTTACAAATATAAACTATTTTCTTTATTTAGTCATGTATATAAGTAAAATATATTTATAAATTGTCCTAATAATTTATTTAACCATTAAATAAAATTATAAAAGTCGTTCCCTACGAAGGTGATATTGAATGGGTAATACTATTGCATAGTAAATATACTACATGTATCCAATGAATATCATAAGATAATATTATTGTGAGTAATATGACAATTATATTGTTAGGATATTAGTATAGAATAAGTAGTTAGAGAACTATTTTTTTGAACATGTCCATATAATGATAAATTACATGGTAATGCATTTAGTCAATAATTTATCATGTAATTGTACTAGTGTACAATATTACTCTTTGACCTGAGATATTATAGTCGAATCTAGTATACATGCATGTGGTTCATATAGTGTATAAATATGAGACTAATCATGTCTTGTATAATATAACTAGTTTGATTACATGTTGTTTATATTTAGAAGTGAATGATGGTTAAAATGGGATCTATTGGCTCGATATATAGGATTGAAGTTTTTGCTAACTTAATCCAGAATTGAGTTCCTTAACAAGCATTGATAAATGATTGAAAGAGTTCGTGGTGACAAGTTTAGCATATATTAATCGATGGTTCATATTAATATAGGTATAGGGTTTTGACATACTTTATTAGGATTAGATAACAGAAAGATTTTATCCATACGGTATATACAATTGGAATGAAGTTTGATGAAACATGACTTCATTGTAGTTTATGGCGTATAACACATTACTAGATATTAACTATAATTATTAAACTTTTAATAGTTCAAAACTCAAAAAGTTTAGAATAAGTTTATAGTTATTCAAAAATGAATTTATATAGCCACACTAATAACCAAAAACAGTAACAAATATTTGAGAGAAAAAATATTATCGGTAGTAAAGTTAGTACCTTTGAGATAATATTTAGGTCGAAATAAATATATATAAGTGTTATGTTTATTTATGAATTTTTAAAGTTCTTGAAGAATTTTCTTAATTTTGCATCAAAATATAATTAAATGTAAATTATATGGTCAAATTAATAATATAGATTATTGATAAACTTAAATGCAAATATGTAATTATTGGATAATTGCACATAAACCCATAAAGTTATGCTTAATTACATTTGTTTAAAAGTTAATCAAATATCTTGTATTTTAGTACATAAATTTAAATGTATAAAATAAAATTCATTAGATGATTACTATTATGTCTAAGGCACATATTCATTTTTTAATTAAAGGTGAAGGCAAATATGAAAATGCATGGATAAATTTAAGTATATATATAGGTACTTAACCTATTTTTGTTAGATTTTTGAAATAAAAAACCCTACACTCCCTCCCATTTTTGGCCAAGCTTCTTACCAAGGCTTTTGGTGGTGTAGCTTGTTATATCTCCACATAATTGAAGGTTAGTCTTCATCCCCATGTATTCTTGTATGATGAAACTCATCTATGTTTGGAATTTATGCATATATGAGATGTATGCTTGGTTGGTGTTCCAAGTGTTTGTGAAAATGCTTAAATGAACTTGAATACATTAATATGTTTTAATGTGATTAAACCATAATGAATGAGTTTATCATACATGGTGAAATGAAATCATTCACCAAAATGTGTTCTTTTAACGTGCTTATGGTTAGTTGGAAACAAAATTATTGGTATGTGATGCCATCAAGTTTGGCCAAGAGATGTATTGATGAAAATTAGTTTTCACTAGAAAATGAATTTTATGTTTCAATGGTTGGAATTTTGGCCATGATTGCCATATTGATGGAAATGTATTTTCATCAAACTTTGAACATGTTAAAATGTTGATTTATGCATGTGTGTGTTGTTCATGGTGGTTGGCCAAACATATGTATTTGTGAAAATTTGATTCCTTGAATAATGGACATGTGTATGTATGAGATATGAATATTTGTGTAGGTCTTGGAAATTAAAGTTTCCAATCATAAACAATTATGTGTTAGTTAATGAAAGTGGTTTCATGATGGTTTTATGTGTTTAAGTTAAACACAAATATGTTTCAAGTGTTGATACATAATATATAATGGATGCATATATGTATATATATATATATATATATGATGATGATGATGATGATGATGATGATGATGATGATGATGAGATTATATGTATATGAATGCATGTAATTATGAGATAATATGTTTAGCTTGTTTTGAACTAAATAAATGTATGAGTTTATGTATTTGAAATGTTTGAATATATGCATGCATGATGATGTTTTATTTCATGTATATAAATATGTTTTCATACATGAGTTGATACATATGTGACATATATATATATATATATATAGATATATGTTATGCATTTAATTTTAAAATATATATATGTATAAGAGACATATATATATGTGTGTGTATACACTTATACATAGTATAGATATACGTTGATATATATATGATATATGCATGTATGTATGGCTATATATAGAAATATGTGACAATATTAAAACAAAACACTAGGTTAGTTCATAAACACAAATAAACAAAACGTGGTCATTAGTTTGACTAGTTACCGAAAAAACTACAAAACCAACACAATAAATATAAAAAAATTTCTTGTGAGACAAGAAATTTTAGAAAATTAAGCAAATCAATAAAATCCATAAGAATGTGTAAAGTGTCACGTGTGTATTGATAATTAAAAAATTATTAATAAAATATGAATTAAAATATTTTAATGAAAATAAAACGTGAATATATGTATATTTGATACACATACTAAGGTTAGTGAATATTTATTCATAAGATGAATAAATGATAATAATTTACATATTTAAGATATGTATTTGATACATATAAGATTAATGTGTAAATTAATTCTCTAATAAAATTATTAAATTCATGCCTCATGATGGAATAACAACGTGCTCTGTAACTTAGTATTGTATTTCAAGATTTTAAAATATAAGAGGTGTAGTATTAATATTATAATATTTAGTTTTTTAATTCCTAAGTGTATATTATTGTCTGGACTAAAATTTTAAAATGTGATATTCAAATGAGAGGTATATTTCAAAAAAGCACAATAGTTAGGATTTAACCAACTTAGGATACTAAGATTCTAAAATGTAAGGTGTTTAAGGCTAAGATAAGGAAAATGAATTATACATTACGTAAGATGTAATATAAAACATATAAAATGTTAGACAACACTTTTCTAAGAATATTGGATAACAATATTTTGACTGGGCAAAACTTCAAGGATTGACTTAGAAATCTCAAAATTATTCTAAATTTCAAAAAGCTCGATATGTCTTGGAAAGTTCTCTGCTACTTAAGATCCATGATGATTTTACACGTGATGATGCTAAAGCATTTGAAAGATGGCACGATGACAACTAAAAGGTTCGGGGCTATATAATGGTATTGATGAATAGAGAGCTTTAGACTTACTATGAAAAGTTTTGTAGTGCCCATGACATTATTATTACCTTGCAACAGTTGTACGATGACAGTTCTCAAGTGTTGGAATATGAGTTCTGTACTTCTCTTTTTAATATGAAGTTTAGGGAAAGAGTGCCGCCAAATGATCACGTCATTAAGATGATTAATTATGTAAGGCAACTTGATGCATATGGCATAATCATGCTTGACTGTATCAAAGTGAATTTGATTCTGCAATCTTTGCCACTTAGTTATAAATCATTTATGCAAATTATAATTTAAATAAGATTGAGTGGACTCTTCTACATGGCTACTACTAGTAGAACTAGTAAAAAGTTAAAGAAGTCACAATAAAAGAAAGAGGCAAAAGTTGGTCTGAAGAAAAAATATTTTAAGAAAACTCAGTTCAAGACAAAGAAAGCTAAAGATGAAGAAAATTATTTCCATTGTAAGAAGCTTGGTCATTGAAAGAGAAACTATTTTTAATACCTAAAGAGTCTTAAGAAAATTACAACAGGTATTTATAGTTATTATATGATTAATTATGAAATAAATGTTACTTCAAATAATCAGCCTTGGATAGTTGATTCAGTAGCTATTACTCATATAGGTGTTTCTTTACAGGCAATGCAAAATAGTTTTATATTGCAGAAAAGTGAGATCGTATTGAAGCTGGCTATTAGAGCAACAGTTGCTATAGAAGTTAGAGGATCTTGCTTTCTCAAATTGGCTATAAGATACATTTTGAGCTTGCATATAAATTGCCCTTTAAGAATAAAGGCAAGAGAGCTAAGGAACTATTGAAACTCATACATACAGTTGTGTGTGAACCATATAGTAAATAAGTTCAATGAGGATTTGAGTACTTCGTTACCCTTATTGATGATATGTCACAGTATAAGTATATGTATTTAATGAAATATTAATTTATATCCTTTGAAAAGTTCAAGGAATTTAAGAATAAAGTAGAAAAACAAATGAAAAAAAGTATTAAAAATTTACAATCAGATTATAGTGGTAAATATTTATGTACAGAATTTTAAGATTTCTTGAAGGAAAATATTATTATTTCCTATTTGGCCCTTTCTTATATACCACAGCTTGATGGTGTAACAAAAAGGAGAAATCGTAACCTATTAGATATAGTACGATTAATAATGAATTTTATGAATTTGTTAATATATTTGTCAGGGTATACCTTCTAGAACACTGTGCATATCCTCAATAAAATCTTGGTAAAATCAATCCAAAAGACTCTGAATGAGATATGGAGAATTTGGGAATTTTCATCTGATGTTAAGTTAGTTAACACAGATAAGTTAAAAGAAATATCAGAGAAGGGTCAGTTTATATGATATCCAAAAGATAGTTTAGGTATTATTTTTATATTTTTATGATCAAAGAGTTTTGATCAATAAGAATGCACATTTCTTAAAGAATGAGTTCTTAGAAGAAGTAGGTGCTGATAGAAATATTGAGTTTAAAGAAAAGCTCTCAGAGTTGCATATTCACATCGCTGTTGTTAAACCATCTAATTAGCAGACCTTAATACAGATTTTAGTTTGGAGATCTTTTAGAGTATCAAAATCTTTAGAACGATATGGATTTCTCCATGAGTATGAGTGTGACTTATACTTAATGGTAGAAATTAATCATGATAATGATCCTTGAAGTTATGAGGAAGCTATCTTGGATGAAGATTTAGGTAAATGGCTAGATGCGATAGATTTTGAGATTCAATCCATGTATGCTAATAAAATTTGAACATTTGTAGATCTGCTAGAGAGAATAGTTCCAATTAGTTGTAAATGAATTTTGAAGAGAAAGATTAGTAAAGATGGCCCTATAGAGACCTATAAAGTTAAACTGATGGCAAAAAGATATACTTAGAAATAAGGGTTGGATTATGAGAAAATTTTTTCATTAGTAGCTATAATTAAGTCCATCCGAATTATATTAGCTATTGCTGTATGTCATGATTATGAGATCTGACATATGGATATAAAAATTACATTTTTTAGCAGGTATCTTAAGAAAAATATTTACAAGGAATAGTCAATTACTGCATAGAAATAAAGTATGCAAGTTGCATCAATCCATTTATAAATTGAAGCAAATTTCTAAGAGTTGAAATATTCAATTTGATGAAATAATCAAATCATTTGGATTTGTCAAAAACCCAGATGAACCTTATGTTTATAAATGGGTTGAAAATCATTCCATCATGTTTCTCATATTATATATGGTTGATAACTTGTTAATGGGTAATGGTATTGACATGATAACTGAGGTAAAAATCTTATTATCCAAAACCTTTTTGATGAAAGACTTAAGAGAGGTGACCTATACCCTTGGAGTTCATGTCTATAGTGATAGAATAAAAAAGATAATTAGATTATCCTAAAAATTGTACATAGAGATAATATTGAAGAAGTTCAGCATAGAAGACTCTTGCCCTTTATTCATGGTCTTTATCTTTCTAAAGATATGGGTGTAAAGGCTGATCAAGAGCAACAATGGATGTGTAGCATACCCTATGCTTCGATTATAGGTAATTTGATATATATAATGTTATGTATAAAACTTGATATAACAAATATTGTAAGTGTTACAAGTAGATTTCAAGTTAATCTAGGGGTGAAACATTGATCAGCCATGAAATCGATCCTTAAGTACTTGAGAAGAACAAAGGATTTAGTTCTGAATTATAAATGTCAAGAATTGAATATTCAAAGATACTTAGATTCTCATTTTCAGCCTAATGTTGATGATAGAAAGTCTATCTGGGCATTTATTTTTGTATGTAATGAAGAAGCTGTTATTTGAAAAAGTTCCAAACAAATTATAGCAGCGGACTCCATAATATAGATTGAATATATTGCCACTTTAAAAGTAATAAAGGGAAGCTATTTGAATGCAAAAGTTTGTGTCTGAACTTAGTGTGATTCCTAACATGGCTTATCTGATAACTGTATTTTGTGATAATATTGGAGTTATTGTATAAGCAAAAGAATCGAGAGTATACTAGAAGTTTAAGCATATTCAGCATAAACATCACATTTTGAGAGAGTTCGTTAAAGTTGGAAAAATATTGATTCAAAAAGTATCTTTAGTAGTGAATATTGATAACTTACTAACTAAAGCGATAACATAGAAATAACTAGACAATCTTCTTGAAAAGATGGATTGTTCTAATAATTCATTTAATTATTAAATGAAATTATTAATATCATGAGATAATATCAGTGCGGGTAACATGACAATTACGTTATTAAGGCATTAATATGGATTAAATAGTTAAAGAATTATTTTTTGACCCGAGACATCATAGTTAAATTTAGTATAAATGCATGTGGTTCATATAGTGTATAAGTACCAGATTAATCACCTTTTATACAATAAAATTAGTTTGGTTATGTGTTGTTTATATTTAAAAATGAATATGGTCAAGACGGGATTCATTGGCTTGATGTATAGGATTAAAGTTTTTGCCGACGCGATTCAAATTTAAATTCCTTAACAAGTATCGATAAATGACTGAAATAGTAAATTTCTAGTTAAAATGATTAAATATCATACAAAAAAGTTCATAATAACATGTTTAGCATATATTAGAGTTTTTAGTTATTAGAGTTTATGCTTTACAAGTTATTTGGCTGAGAAAAATTCTTAAAAAGTTGTATTTCAAGCAATATAAAGCTACTACAATTTATCATGACAACAGTTTAACAATAAAGTTATCCAAAATTCTTGTTTTACATGGAACAAGCAAGCATAAAGATGTGAAGTTTCACTTTTAAATAAACTCATAAAGGAAAGAGTCATTGATCTCATCTATGACAGTGGTTAAGATGAAGTTACTGAGAATTTTATGAAGTCTCTCATGTTGGGATATGTCATAAATATCATTCGTGTTATTGATTTTAAGAATACTTTATCTTGTATATATATATTTATTCATTAATGAGAAAGAGTTACTCATTCACAAATGTAAACTATTTTCTTTATTCTGTCATACATATTAATAAAGTATGTTTATGAATTATCCTAATAATTCATTTAATTATTAAATTAGATTATTAAAGTCGTTCTATGTTGAAGTAATGTCGAATAGGTAAAATATCACATAGTACGCATACTGAATATTTTCAGTGAATATAATGAGATGATATTAGTGTGAATAACATGAAAATAGTTATTAAAACATTAGTATAGATTAAATAGTTAGAAAACTATTTTTTTTCGAATGTAACCATAGACGATAAATCACATAGTAATACATGTAGTTAATGATTTATTGTATAATTATACTAGTGTGTGATATTATCCTTTGACTTGAGACACCATAGTTGAATATAATATATATGCACATGGTTCATATAATTTATAAATACGAGACTAATCACGTGTTGTATGATAAAATTAATTTGGTTATATGTTGTTTACATTT
Source organism: Khaya senegalensis (assembly GCA_032402905.1). Taxonomy (NCBI): domain Eukaryota; kingdom Viridiplantae; phylum Streptophyta; class Magnoliopsida; order Sapindales; family Meliaceae; genus Khaya; species Khaya senegalensis. The sequence continues at coordinate 4,782,972 of CP135535.1, forward strand.
GAAAATGAATGATGATGAAGACAAGGTCCATTGGCTTGATATTATTAGAGATATGCCATAAAACCAATCGTATTATTAGGTTTAAGGATATCATTCCTTTGTGTGTATATATATATATATATATATATTTTTGTAATTAGTTGTAAAAATGTTTATAATTAATAAAATGATAATTATTTTAGTTTGCAGTTTTTTAGCTTATTCTTTAATTACATGCAAAATAAGATCCGTGATGTATTATGTGTCAAGAATTTGTAAAGAGTTGTAGATATGAGTACAAAGTTTTTGATTTAAATACATCCAAATTTGTTCCTAGTTGAGGCGATGCCATTAGGGACAATGATATTGCATGGTTGGCATGTTTGATTGCTACTAATAATTAGTATATAATGCTAATAGTTGAGTGATGAGTCTCATGTCACAAAAGTATAAACGTAGGCAATATATTAAAAAACGTATTGCCGAGCATGACGAAACATGATGAAACACATGGGTGATTATCCACAATTAATGATTCATCACACAGAAGGGGAATGAGACTATTCTTACCACGATGTCATCTAATAAGACATCTTATAAGAAAAAGGGCAAGAAGACCTTTAAGTATAGACCCAAAAAAGGTGTCTTAAAGAAAAAAGGAAAGCTAAGCTTAGTAAGAAAAGTCAGGCTAAAGATGAGTGTTATAACTACAAAAAGTTCAAACATTAGAAGAGGAATTGTCTTATCTATTTGGAGTGCTTAAGAGTAAAGAAAGCGAAAGGTATGTTTCCTTGTCATGTTATTAAAATTGAATTAAGTGTTAGTTTAAATTCAAATACCTAGATTATAGATTCGGCTGCCAACTCACATATTTGTATGTCATTACAAGACTTTCAAGTAAGAAGTTACTTGAAGACGATGCAATCATGTTAAAGATGGCAAATGGAGGAACAATTGTTGCCATTTATTGAAGGACTTGCAGGCTTGTTTTGCCATCAGGCCATACTTTTGTATTGTATAATGCATTGTATTTTGTTTGTTAATCAATTGTGTGTGTTTGGGTATGCTTTAAAAGTTATTCATGTTATCGACTTCAAGGATATGTTTGTCTTTATATACATATTATGTATTAATGAAACAAAGAGCTCTGAATTCACAAATGTAGACTATTTTCTTTATTTAGTCATACATATAAATAAAGTACATTTGTAAATTGTCCAGATAATTCATTTAATGATTAAATGAAATTGTTAAAACCATTTCTTACAAATGTCATATTAATTAGGTAGTGATATTGCATAGTATACATACTGAATGTCTTCAATGAATATCATGAGATAATATTAGTGTAGTTAATGTAATGGACACGTTATTAGGACATTATTATGGATTAAATAGTTAAAGAACTATTTTTTTTAACATGACCACACAATGATAAATCACGTGGTATTATATGTAGTCAATAATTTATTGTGTAATTATATTAGTGTGCGATGTTTTATTTTAACCTGAGACGTCACTGTCGAATCTGGTGTATATGCATGTGGTTCATGTTGTGTATAAATATGAGACTAGTAACGACTTATATAATAAAACCAATTTGGTCACGTGTTGTTTATATTTGGAAACGTGTAATGGTTAACACAGGATCCATTAGTTCGATGTATAGGATCGAAGTTACTACTGATTCAATTCGAATTTGAGTTTTCAGATGAATATCGATAAATGGTTAAAAAGTAAATCTCTAGTCAAAGTGATTAAATATCAGACGAAAAAATTTATGGTGACGAGTTGAGCTTATATTGATCGATGGTTTATATTTATATTGGTAAAAGGTTTTGATGTATCTTGGACCCTAAATCGATTAGGATTGAACGACGGAAGGATTTTACCCATATGATATGTACAATCGAGATGGAGATTGATGAAGTATGATTTTATCGTGGATTAAAAACTGTAGCACATTGCTAAATGTTAACCATAGTCATTGAACAATTGAATAATTTGATAAATCCAAAAAGTTCAGAATGAGTTCACAGCTATTCTATAATGAACCCACATAGTCATACCAATAATTAAAGGTAATGAGAAATACTTAGGAGTGATAATATTATCAAGAACAAAGGTTAATATTTTTGAGATAATATTTAAATCGAAATAGTTATATATATAATCACTATATATATTTATAAATTTTTTAAAGTGCTTATAGGATTTTTTGTTTGTTTGTGTTGAAATGTAATTTATGTGGTCAAATTGATGATATTGATTATCTAAGGAATTAATTAAAAATATATAATTATTTCATAATTACACATTAGCTCATGTATATATACTTAATTATACTTTGGTTAAAAGTTATCTAAATATTTGCATTTAAATTCAAGTATTGAAATGTTTAAAATACAAATTATAAGACAATGTAAATATCATCCTTGACACATAATTACATTTTAATTAAAAGTGAGGATAAGAAAAGAAAAGCATGGATTTTTTCAAGTATATATACATACTTACTTTATGAAATTGAAATAAGAAAAGCTAAAAACAAAACTCCGCCCTTCCAAATTTGGCCAAGCTTGCTTCTCCTTCATTTAATGGTGTAAATTGTGAAGTTTTCACACAATTAAAGGTTCGTCCATCATCCCACATCATCCAAGTAAGCCAACTTATCCAAAACTTGCTATTTTGTTCATATATCGGATATGTGTTCATTTGGGCATTCTATGTGTTTGACAAAATGGGTAATAATGAACTTATAGGTCCATTATGTTTTAAACCTTACTCAATTTGTGAATCCTTTCTTCAAGAAAAGATGACTAAATCATCCTTTGTTAGTCAAGAGAATGGAGCCAATGAAATGCTTTAATTAAAATTTTGATTTTATGCATGTTATTAGCATTTTAATCCAATAGTGTAAACATGGTTACACTTTTACTTTTGAGGGATGTATATATTGTATTTATTTGAGAAATAAATTAGGTGCATTGGTCTGAATGCAAATGATTATATGTTCTTGAAACAAATGAAATTAACATGACAAATGCCATTAATAAGAAAAGATCTAGAAATGATATTAATTTAAGACTTATATGGCATTATAGATTATGTCACATTGGATAGAAAAGGATTAATAAAATATGTAATAATGGACTTATATATCCATTATGTTTTAAACCTTACTCAATTTGTGAATCATTTCTTCAAGAAAAGATGACCAAATCATCATTTGTTGGTCAAGAGAATAGAGCCAATGAAATGCTTTAATTAATTCATACTGATGTATGTGGTGTATTTAGTGAAATAGCTAGAGGTGGTTTTTCATACTTCATAACCTCTACTGATGGTTTTTCATGATATGGTTATGTGTACTTAATGAAGTACAAATAAAATTCATTTGAAAGTTCAAAGAATTTAAAGTAAAAGTAGAGAAACAAATAGAAAAGAATATTAAAACTCTACAATTTGATCATGATAGAGAATACTTGAGTACTGAATTTCTAGATTCCCTTAAGTTTAATGGCATAATCTCTTAGCTAATATCTCTTTATACACCTTAACACAATGATGTATCAAAAAGAAGGAATTGTGCCTTGATATGATACAGTTCATGATGAGCTTCACATACTTGCTTATATATCTTTAGGGATATGCCCTTAATACTGCAATTTATATCATGAACAGGACTCCATCCAGAGCAGTTCTTAAGACATGATATGAGATATGGTATGGAAAGTTATCAAGCTTTAATTATATAAAGCCTTAGGGTTGTTTAGTTTATGTTAACATTGTTAAACTTGAAAAGCTAGATGCAAAATCTGAAAAAGGTTGATTTATAGGTTATCCTAAAGATAATTTGGAATATTATTTCTACTTTCATACTTATTAAAGAATTTTAATCAGTAGACATATACAATTGCTCAAGATTATTAGAGATATACTTTAAAACCAATCATGTCATTAGGTTCAAAGATATTATTCCTTTGTATATATAATTTTATGCAATTAGTTGTAAAAATATTTATAATTAATAAAATAACAATTATTTCGTTTTGCAATTGTTCAGTTGTTATTCTTTAATTACATATAAAATGAGATCCTGTGATTATTATATGTTAAGACTTTATTTGTAAAAAGTTATAGATATAAGTACAGAGTTTCTAATTTAATTACATGTAAATTTGTTCCCGATTAAAGTCATGTCATTAAAGACAGTGATATTGCATGATTGACATATTTAGTTACTGGTAGTGATTAGTATATGATGCTAATAATTGGGCGACAAGTTTCATGTCGTAAGAGTATGAATGTGGGTAAATACATTAGAGAGTGTGTTGCTAAATATGACCAAATGTGATGAAACACATATGTGATTATCCACACTCAATTATTCGTCACACAACCATACTAGTGTACCATTAGTCCTTTGACCTTAGGTATTATGGTTGCCCTTTATACTAAAACACATCATTCACTTATGTATATCACACTAGGCTAGCTATGCTTAGTAAAATAAGCTTAACAGTATTGTGTCCTTATTGTATAAGTACAAGTGATGATTAAAAATGGAATTGTTGGCTTAGATAATTGAGCTTCAAATCTTAGGTAGGAATGTTGTAACATTTTGAAATTCATATACTCTTAGAATCTTGTCACCGAGTTGTATTACAGTATTTTTGAAAATTTTGATAAAAGAGAGAGTTGGCCTGTATTCGGGGCAATGTACTGTGTGAGCAAAAAATATAATATTTCATTACTCGTATTGAAAATTTGGCTACTAAAGTGGAAAGATATAATTTTTCATCGTGCGTTTACGACCATATAAGTGGGATGGGATCAGAAAACCTGACAACACAACTTCACTTTTTCCCTTCCCTTTCTCTCTCTTCTCTCTCTCCTCCCACGTCTCTCTCTCTTATGAACAGTGACTTTCATCACCGGAGCTCAAATCACCTCACTGCCGGCGAGTGGAGGACCACCGGGCCGTCGCGAGTGCAGCGCCGCAAACCCCGCCACCATCGCCATTGCCATGTGCCCTCACGTGCCGCCGGAGTCCCTATCGGTGTGAACTTTGACCACCAATTAACGGTGATGCACGACGAGTTTACCATCACCGCCGGCACGTCTGGTGCCATCTCGTCGCTCTTTTCACGATAGTGTGCCTAGATCCAGCATCCGGCCATCAGATTCTTGGAAGGGATGGCTGATCGGTGAGTTGTCTTTCTGACAAGTTTTTTGGTGATTTGTGCTATTTTGGTGGAATCTAAACCGATCAGTGTGTTCTCCAACACTCGTACTTCAATGCGGTATGTTTAGATCTTAATTTAAATTGTGTTTTGATGATGATTTGAGGGTTCAAAATAGGTATCTTGAAATTTAAAAATTTATGATTTTTGGTGATTTTGAATGCTTAAATATATGTTTTGTAACATATGGACACCATGGATAGTATCTTGACATCGCAAGGTGTGTTCTGTTCTTGAAACAGAAACTAAAATTTTGTGGGTTAAATAGTATTTATAAATAGTATCTATAAATAGTAACTAGTGCGCTTTTCGAAGAGATGCTCGTAGCATACGAAGGAGTATTTCGAACGTGTAAATCCCCTTCGAGATGGCTTTTTGTCATCTGCATAGACACCGGATGCCCGAAGGTAAGATAATATGATATTTAAATGATGAAAAAAATAGATTTTAATATTTATAATACTTGTAATTATATGAATGTATATCATAACAATAATTTGAATTATAGAAAAGTCCCATTGACAAGGAATGGGTATGTGTGCAATTAGAAGTGTTAGTATCCGTGTTATAATATATATATATATATATATATATAGAGTTATAAGCGTAATACTATCTTCGTTGACCATCAGTGCTGATTAGGTATTCTAAAATACCTATATAACATTGTATGTCCTATGTTTGTATATATATATATATATATATATATTTATATGGTAGATACGCTTGTATATGCATATGTAATTATGCCCGTGTGATTGGATGATTGAGCAGATATTGCACTTGATATTTTGTAATGCTGTACGGATGGACATGTGTGTATATGTTAGTGTGTTATAATTATTGTGCCGTAGTAAGGTATTGAGTATAGTTTGATTTGTGATTACATGTTGGGATTGTATGTAATGATGCAATATATGATAATCGAATATAATATACTTTCATGGATTTGTATTGATAAGTGAAATGGTATATCCATATGCTTGGATTGGAATATATTTCTGTGCCTTATCTTGATAGCGTTATGGTGTATTTATATGTAGGAGTGAAATATATTTTCATGACTTAGTACTGTTAGTCTGTAACACCCCCTTCCTTTCATTTCTATTCATGTAGCATATAGTACATTGAGATTATCGAAAAGGTAAAAAATCAATGCTTTCTTATAGTGAAGCGAAGTTTTTATTTGTTCAAAAGAGTTTATAGAAAGTAATCACATAAATAGTAACAACTAAATTAGTATTATATATTTTTTTTCCTCTAAAGAATTGTTATGTAACTTAATAAAATTAATACTTCAGAGTACACAGAAAGGAAATTATATAACAATGGCCTAAACCTTAGATATATTATGCCCTATCCGAAAATCTTTATCTCAACTGCACTTTCCGGAACCGCTACCGCTATATCATAATCACTTGAAAAGTAATAATCCCACAAAGGGGTGAGCACACCACATTGCTCAGTAGGATAATACAATACTTAATAAAGGAAAAAGCATGTTACCTGAATCTCTACTTATTTTGGTCATTTCATACAAGTCCACACACATAGGTAAAAGCATGTCCATATATCAATGTACATGTACAGACAAACATATGCTCAATGACGTACACAAGATATCATATCATATTATCCAGAACTCTAAGGACTATCTCAGCTATGATTTCTGTATAAACAGTCTCAACCAGAGTAATACTGCTCATAACATATCACACCACAATTTATACAGTCTCAAACAAGATGCATTTTAATTGAATAGCTTCCTCACCTGCACTCGTTTAATTCCTTTTTCTATTCTTATCACAAATACCTACATGACCATATAAAATCACTACATTGATATACGCATAGATATCAACTAAATGTCTCAACAACATAAAGAGAACTGATCAGAAATCGGTATAACCGCACAATTTCAATCACACACTCAGTCCGAGATAACCAAAATATCTTAGGCACACAATCAATATGCCCATAGGATAGAAATATTTCACACATCTAAATATATATAAGCGAGAGTATTAGTAAAAATGCTAACACTTCTTCTGTATGTCCTTTCCACTCTCGGAAGGTTAGTGATAGTATTTTATTACATTTGCAAGTGATCGATTATACTTAGAGACATCATGGATCATGGTTGTTACTATAGGTCACAGAGCCATTTGGAGTACAGTTGTGGATTCCACCTACCCCTCAGGGTACCACAGTCTTAACGTCATATCTCAATGAGAAGCTAGCTTACAAGCCCGACTGAGTACGATGGAACATACATATCCGATCCACATATCCTTATTATTCCAATACTAATTCATTACTGGTCTATTTTATCATACATTCACATTATCTCTTTATTCTTACTATATCAAGACAATCTGACAGTTATACCATAATAAAAAATACACGTTCTCCATTCTTTATCCCATACTAGGGATTCTTTTAACTACATTAAACCTTGATTACACTATTATAAGGACACATATTAATCTAATCTTAGTCGTTCGCTAAAGTATAATGACAATAACAATGTAAACTTATAACATAGTTCTTACACCTTCATATTCTTACCGTATTTTTTACCACACGTATAAACGTGTAAACTAATATATCAAATGACCTGCAATACATCCAATGCGCCTTTTCAACATTATCCTCAAGCTTTTCACATGATCTTTAATCTATTATGGATTCAAACATATTCTTTTCGTTTCACAAACACACTAGTGGGTTAGACCTGATTCTATATACTTGAAGTGAGGTAGCCTATATATATTGCCTAACCCATTAGCTTATTTAAATCCTAATTCCCCTTTTTCAAGCTGATGCTAGCTCTCTTTCTTTGCAAGGTTAAGTTCTCTCTTAAAGAATTGAAACTTGTCAAGGTGTAATCAGACTTCAACCATTTTCGAAATTCACAATCATAACAAAAATTCAATTGTCACTGTAATTAAAGGTAATCCTAAACCCTCCTCTACATATGAAAACCAGAATACAAAGGTAGGTCAAGAATGACTGTATGAATAGTATTTCTTATAGGGATTCGGCAAGAGTTTGTCTATACATATAAGCTGCCCTACCTGCACAAGAAAACTAGGACAGTCCCAATACCAAATAAAATACAACGTGTTACTGCCTCATTGCTATTCACACAAACACAAGCAACTCTTAGCATATAGAAGTATTCTACTATACAGTTTGAATCTAGTAGGCACACGAATTCATTTCCTTATAAATTGGTCATAATTAAGTAAATTATAGATCGTGGTCATGATATCCACCGTACACTTCAATATATGTATACAATGGTCATTCGCCCACACTGGGTTCCTCAGACCAACAGGATAAATAGTTCTACCATGGGTTGCAAGTATCCAAGGACGCCATAGAGAACAGTCGCTTCCTACCATGGGTTTAACATACCCCTCGGGCACCATGATTTTTATTATCATTTTTTCATTACTGTAGGTTCAATATACCCTGAAGGGCACCACGGTCTTAATATCAATTCGGAGCTGCTGTGGGTTCAACATACCCTGAAGGGCACCACAGTCTCATTATAATGATACTGCTCCGTCCTGTGCTGCTTTACTAATGTAACAGAAAAAACTACCGATCTATAATAATCCTAATTATACCAATTATCCATATAAATTTATTCTTAGTCGATTTAATCATGACAAAATGACTATTTGGCCTACATTAATTAAAAGGCACGTTCATAATTTCATAATAGGCAATATAATTACCTATGAACACATTTATTGGCCATTATCTTCTAAAAAGACTTCATACGTATGGATTTATCGTAAGGCTAGTAGTACTAAGCCATAAAAACATATTCGACTCTAGTATATAAATACACCATAAATCAATCAAGATAAAATACAGAAATATATTACAATCCAAACACATGGATACTCCATATCACTATTATTACAAATTCACAGAAACATATTTTAATCGGTTATCATATATTGCATCATTACACGCAATCCCAACATGCCATCATAAGTCAAACTATACCCATTAATTTACTACGGCACAATAATGATAACATACTAACGTATACACACATGTCCATTCGGATAGCATTGCAAAACATCAAGTGCAACATTTACTCAATCATTCGATCACAAGGGCATAATTACGTATGTATATACAAATGTACCTACCATATAAATATATATATATATATACAAACATGGGACATTTAATACTGTATAGGTATTTTAGAATACCTAATGTAACACTGCAAGTCGACGGTAATGGTATTACATTTATAACTATATATATATATATATATATTTAACACACGGATATTAATACTTCTAATTGCACAATTATGCCCATTCCCCGCAATGGGACTTTTTTACAATTTAAACCATTATTATGATAGACATTCATGCAATTATAAACATTATAAATATTAAAATTTATTTTTTCACAATTTAAATATCATATTATCTTACTTTCGGGCACTCAGTGCCTATACGAATGATGAAAAGCTGTCCTAGAGAGGGTATACGCGTTCGAAATACTCCTCCGTACGCTACGAGTATCTCATCGAAAAACGTGTAAGTTACTATTCACAGGCACTATTTAACTCACGAAATTTCAATTTTCGTTTCACGAACGAAACATACCATCGCGATCCTTGCGATGTCAAGATACTGTCTATGGTGTCCATATGCCACAAAACACAAATTGAAGCATTCAAAATAACTAAATATCCTAAAATTTCATATTTCAAGGTACCTACTTTGGACTCTCGAATCATCATCGAAATTTATTCTAAATTGAGATTTAAACATACTGCGTCGAAGTACGAGTGTCGGAGAGCATACTGATTGGTTTAGATTCCACCGGAGCTACACTTATCGCCAAAAATTTTACCAGAAAAACACCTTCCCGGTCATCCTTCCTTCACCGAAATCCGGTGACCAAATGCTAGAACTGGGCGCACCACCGTGAAACAGGCAGCGAGACGGTGCCAGACGCGCTGAAGGTGTCGGTCAACTCGCTATGCACTGCTGTGAATCGCCAGTCAAAGTTCACATCGGCAAGAATTCGGGCGGCATGTGGCGACAGCGATGGGGGCGGGATTGGCGGCACTGCATTTGCGACGGCCTAGCGGTCCTCTATTCGCTGGCAATGGGGTGATCTGAGGTCTGGTGACAAAAGTCATTGTTCACAGGAGAGAGATCCGTGGGGAGGAGAGAGAGAAGAGAGAGAAAAAAGAGGGAAAAAGTAAGGTCGTATTGTCGGGTTTGCCGACCCGTCCCACTTATATAGTCGTGCACGCTCATGTAGTACATTGTCCCGAATACCGGTAATGAAATACTATATTTTTCGCTTTAGTCATTAAATTTCTGATATCGGTAATGAAATACTGTATTTTTTGCTCATACAGTACACTGTCCTGAATACCGGCTAACTCCCTTTCTTATCAAAACTCTCAAAAATACTGTATTATAACTCCATGACAGGATTTTAAGTGTATAAGAATTTCAAGATGTTACATAGTCTTACGATAAATCCATGTGTATAAAGCCTTTTTAAAAGATAAAGACTAATAAATGGGTTTTATAGGTAATTATATTGTTCATTATGAAATTATTAACTTGCCTTTTGATTAATATGGGCAAAGTGATCATTTTGTCATGATTAAGTCGACTAAGAATAAATCTGTGTGAATAACTGGTATAATTAGGATAATTATGGATCAGTAGTTTTTTTATTATACTAGTAGTGCTGTTCAGGAAGAAACAGTATCATTATAATAAGACTGTGATACTCTTTGGGGTATGTTGAACCCACAGCAGCTCCGGATTTATAATAAAACTGTGGTGCCCTTCGGGATATATTGAACCTACAACAATTGAGAAATGATAATAAAGCTATAGTGCCTGAGGGGCATATTGAACCCATGGTAGGAAGTGGCTGTTCTCCATGGCGTCCTTAGGTACGCGCAACCTATGGTAGAACTATTTATCCTGTCGATTTGAAAGACCTGGAGTGGGCGAAGAACCATTATGTACATGTATTGAAGTGTACGATGAATATCATGACCACGATCCATAATTTACTTAATTATGACTAATTTATAATAAAAATGAATTCTTGTGCATTCTAAATTCAAATTACATGGTATAACACCTTTATCTACTAAGATTTGCTTGTGTTTGTGTAAATAATGATGAGGTAGTAACACGCTGTGTTTTACTTAAAATTGGGACTCTCCTAATTTTTCTGTGCAGGTAGGGTAGTTTATATATATATATATATATATAAGCGATCCATTGCTGAATTTCTATAAGAATTACTATTTATATAGCCATTTTTGTCCTTACCTTTATATTATGGTTTTCATATGTAGAGGAGGGTCTATGGTTTTTCTTATTTATAGTCACAATCGAATTTTGTTATGATTGTGAATTGTGATAACGGTTGAAATCCAATTACACCTTGACAAATTCTAATTCTTTGAGAGGGAACTTAATCTTGCAGAAAAAGAAAATTAAAATTTAAATAAGTTAATGGGTTAGGCAATATCTAAGTACATAGAATTTTGTCTAGCCCACCGGTATACTTGTGAAACGAAAAGAATATGTATGAGTCCATAATAAATTAAAGATAACGTGAGATGCTTGAGGATATTGCTAAAAAGGCATAATGTGTGGAATGCAGGTCATTCGATATATTAGTCTACACGTTTATACGTGTGGTTGAGAGTACAGTAAGGATAAAATCGTGTAGAATATATTATGAGATGGTGTACGATCGATGTTATGAGTTATGTTTGTTATTATCAGTGTACCTTAGCAGATGACTAGGATTGGATTGACATGTGTATCTATAGTAGTATAGTTATGGTTTATATAGGTGAAAGAATCCCTAGTATGGGATAAAGAATGGTGGATATGTATTTGTGATTATGGTATAACTGTCAGGTTGTTTTGATACAGTAAGAGTAAAGTGAGATAATGTGAATATGTGATAAAATATATTGGTAATGAATCAGTATTGAGATAATTGGGATATGTGGATCAGACATGTATGTTCCTTTGCACTCCAGCTAGTTTTGTAGTCAGCTTATAATTGAAATATGATAGTAAGACTGTGGCACCCGAGGGATAGGTTGAACTACAACTGTCCTCCAAATGCCAAGAATTGTTAACATTAACGTTTTGGGAGTGGAGAGGGTATAGAGAAGTGTTATCATATTTACTAATACCCTTGTTTGTGTATATATATATATATATCTATAGATGCTTGAAATCTTTCTATCCTATATGGATATTGATTGTGTGCCTAGGATATTTTGGTTATCTCTGGTGAGTGTGTGATTGAAATTGTGTAGTCATACCGATTTTCGATCAGTTTTCTTTTACGTGGCTAAGATATTTAGTTGTTATCCATACAAATGTCTATGTATTGATTTTATATGGTCATGTAGGTATTTGTGATAAGAATGGAAATAATAATTAAACGAGTACAGATGAGGAAGCTATTCATTTAGAATGCATATTGTTTGATATTGCATAGTCTGTGGTATAGTATGTTATGAGGAGTATTATTCTGATTGAGACTGTTTATACAAAATTTCTCGCTGAGATAGTGTTTAGAATTCTAGATGATATGGCATGAAATCTTATGTACATCATTGAGCATATGCGTGCCTGTACATGTACGTTGATATATATTGATATACATTTAACTATATGTGTGTGATTGTATGAAATGGCAAGATAAGTAGAGATTCGGGTAACATGCTCCTTCCTTTATTTAAGTATTGCATTATCTTACTGAGTAATGTGGTGTGCTCACCCTTTTGTGAGATTATTATTTTTCAAGTAATTATGATATAACAATAGCAGTTTCGGAAAGTGCAGTTGAGGCAAAAATTTTCTGACGGGGCATAATATATCTAAAGTTTAGCCCATTGTTACGTAATTTTCTTTCTGCGCAATTTTAAATAGTATTTCTATTAAACTGCATAATATTCTTAAAAAAAAAATCTTTCAGATAAATAAGAACTTTGTTTTATTATAAGAAAGTATTTATTTTACCTTTTTAACAACTTCAATGCATTACATGCCATGTGAATAGGAATGAAGGGAATGGGGTGTCACAAATGTTATACACAAAAACAAAATTTCTAGACAGAGTACTTAATATCCAAAAATTAGTTTCATAAATATATAAATTTTGCATATGACTGAGTTTCCAACCTTATAATTTTTAGGGATTTGACGATCCATGACCCATACTCAATGAAAAGTTGATAGTAGAGGGACTCTACTACATGCAAGTGCAACTATGTGGGTTTAATCATAAATATAATTTCTATATACTTATAGCCATGATATCTTGTTAGAGGTCACTTTTGATCATTAGAATCTTCGAATACAATGAGTTGTATTGAAGTAATACAAAAAAATTTGCATTAACTCATATCTAGTTTAGAGTCATCCTAGAAAGTTATACTTTTGCTAGATGACGATAAATAAATAAATATTATTAAATTAGTTAATGATATTTAGTATTAATGAATACTAAATTGCATCGATAAATTGATTGGAAGACAATTTTATTTTTTAAATATAAAAAATAAATTTTTCGACAATAACGCGCTAGTACCCCTTAGTTCAGAAAATGTTCCAATAATATATTAATACTGTAAATGTAATTTACAGATATATGGGAGATTGGTTAATATATTATTTGATTTATGTATTAATAAATAAATTGGTTTATTTATTAATATTTTATAAATGTTATTAAAAATCAAATTAATATTTATTTGACAAATGGCACCATAAAATGTTGCTAAATGTTTAAATTTAATAAATTTTTACTTAGCAAATAGTAAAATCAAATGTTGCCATGTATAAAATCTTTTTCATACTTATTGATTATGATGCAAATCAAGTGTGTGAATTAAAACATCTAATATTTATGAATTAAATACTTTAAAATATTTAATTGAATACTTGCTTGACAAGTGATATCATATAAAGTGGTCATGTGTCGAAATCTTGTTAATGTTTATCCATAATGATGGAAATTAATGGTAAAGATTTTGACACCTAAGTTTTTGATTTTATTATTATTAAATTGTTAAGCAAATTGATAAAATAAAAAATTTTAATTAATGAATTAAATTTCATAAATTTTGGAATCCATCAAGAAAACTTTGTCAAACTTACTTTCATTAATGTATATTGATACAGGTGCAAGTATAAATACAAAATTGAAACAAAAATTAAAAAAGAGAGAAAGAAAGCATTCAACCACCACATTTGAGAAGAAAAGAAAAAAGTTTTTCCTTAGCATTTCTAAGAGAAAAGAAGGGGTAAAAAAGAAAGAAAATAAAAAAGAAAAGAGAAATTATTTTCACTAATATTTTCTTAATTTTTTATAGTTAAGAACAATTTTCTAGTTATAGAAAAATTGTTCAAGGTTTGTTGAAACCTATAATAGTAGTATTGCAAATCTAAATCAAGCGTCTCAACACTTTAATCAAAAAAATTATCAAATACTGGCATATGGATACGCTTGAAGGCAACTAGAGACGGTTCGTTAATTCAGATCAATCATATGGGCATAATTCTTATATCCTTGTGCTATATTTATTTAAAATTTACATAATATCAATTAAAATCCACCAAAAATTTTTCTATACAACTATGTGATGGTTATAATTTTCAGCATGAAAAATTAGATTTTTAATAGATATATATATATATATAATTGGAGATTTCGCTAACTCGATCCAAATTCGAGTTCTTTAATAAAAATTGATAAATGGTTAAAAAGTAAATATTTAACTACAATAATTAAATATCATACGAAAACGTTCAAGATGACAAGTTTAGCACATATTGATTAATGATTTATTTAATATCGGTATAAGATTTTGACATACCATAGACTTTTACTCAATTAAAATTAGACGACGAAAAAATTTTATCCACACAGTATGTATAATTAAGATGATGTTAGATGAAATACTACTTTATTATGGTTTAGAGGTTATGGTACATTATTAGATGTTAACCATAGTCGTTGGACTTTTGAATAGTTTAAAATTCAAAAAGTTTAAAATAAATTTCACAACTATTCTACAGTCAATTTATAAATCACACCGATAACTAAAGGTAGTGAAATATATCTGGGAGAAAGAAAATGTTATTAGTAAGTTTAAACAAACAATACATATACGCAATGGATAATACACAAAATAAATGATTTGTTTTGTAAGATCCATGTGATAAATCTTAATATTTTCATATATACATACATGCTTCTAATTAGACGATTTTTGTCAAATCACAAATATAGATCAATTGCCTCTGTATCTCTATGGTATCCACACAATTGATAATCTAATTGAAGTGTTAGCTCTTATAATTTAAGTGCCTTATATTTCGTGCATTTTTCTCTTCTCAAGAGTAAAGATGCAAAAACAAACCTTAGGCATATTTCTAAAATGCAATTATTACATATTTATATTACTATTTTAAATTTTTAATTTTGACTTAAACTATTTGGTTGGATTTTATTATAAAACCTAATTTATTTAACAAAGTAAAAATTAATAAATTTAGTTCAATATTTATATAATGGGTTTAGTCAAAATTAATATTTAAATAACTCAACGAATTCTAAACATGTTTAAGATTATATATATATATATATATATTATTCTTAATTTTAATATGCAACCCAATAAATTCTCGTAACATTGACAGTAATATTAAAATTTAATTTTAGTGTTACAAGTAATGAGTGGTGTCTAATAACATATTATAACTATTCAAATGATGAGAATGTTAATGGTTTGATAACATCTTATCCTGGCCTAATGTTATCGTGTAATGCAATCCCTTTATCCTATATATCTTAATTGAATACGAGATATGAAATATCTTATTCTTGTATAATTCAATTTTATATTTCTTTAATATCTTGAGTTGACTTATTCTATCAAATGAAGTTAATATTATATATTGACTTATTTGAGTATGATCATACGTTTTTTAAAATCTCACTTAATCAAAGGGTTCAAGATATCACTCCTATTATATAGAAGGGATAAATCCTATCTTGATCACACACATCCCTCTATACGAGTTATGACATATTTGATTTTTTTTTTATAATTTATCTTATTACAGATGATATTTAAAAATATCAAAATATATCATTTTCTATGTTAAGAATTATAATGATCTCAAATTTAAGAATTATACACACCATTGTCACTATGAGAAATATTTATAATATTCATATAATAATTCACATAACATTCTCATGATAGGTTAGTTCAATATATTAGTTTATTACTTTGTACTCATGTATTAACTTGATATCTTATATCATAATATACATATATTGTTATTAGTTACTATGCATATTCGTTTCTATACATTATTATTATCCTATTCACAATAATATTTGACTAGAGATATTTAAAAATAATATTAAACTAATTGAATTTACTATTTTAAAGGTATTATTATATTCATTAAATATATAGATATATAAAAATAAAATAATTAAATAATATATTTAAAATAAAATGTCATAATACAAATACGTCAAATATCTAAAATACTATTGAGTTTAGGATATATGTCAACAACAAGAAGACTAGTACCTTTGAGATAATATATAAATTGAAATAAATATATATAAGTGTTGTGTATATTTATGAATTATTTAACGTGTATGAATAATTTTTCTAACTTCGCATTACAATGTAATTTAATATAAATTATATAATATAATTGATAATAAAGGTTATCAAAAGACTTAAATATAAATTTGTAATTATTAAATAATTACACTTAAGCCCTCAAAGTTGTACTTAATTATATTTTTACTTAATAATTAAGTAAATATCTTGTATTTAAATACGAGAACTAAAATGTATAAAATAACAATTACTGAATAATTATCATTTTGTTCATTATACGTGTTTATCCTTTAATTAAGACGAAGGAAAATTTTGTAAAAGTATGGACATCTTTTAAGTACATAAAGGGCTAACTTTATTAAAATTGTGAAGGACGTGTATATATATATAAAAGAAAAAAAAATTATTAATTTTTTATAAGATGAAAAAAGCCAAAACCTAGCTCTCTCCCTTGTGTATTCGGCTACCTCTCTTTCTTGCCTTAGTTGGTGTAGATTGTTGGATTTTCATACTTTTAAAAGTTTGTCTTTATTTCCTAATCAATTAAATGGGGTAATAAGCTCATATACTATGGTAGTTTTATGCATATATGTGATATATGTTATGTTGACTCACCAAATGTTTGATAAAATACATAAATAGTTGTTGCTTCTTGTTTGTTGCATGTATTTTCATAAATCTTTCCTTCATCTCAAACTAGTTATATTTTTGAAGTTTAGTACACGGGTTGGTCATTGCACTTTAGGGAGTCCAATTTGAGGGAGTGTACATAGTAGCCTAACTTCATTAAACTAATATTTGAAAATTTCCAGTTTAAGGGAGGGTCTGCTGGTAATATTTACTTGATATTTTTATTTACCGTTCTAGTTGATGTTGTTCTAGTCTTTAGGTGGCCCTAGGCTTTAGGAGGTAGTGGAATTTGTTGGTCATTTTTAGGAAGTCTTCCAGTTTGTTATTGCGCGGCACGTTGGTCACTTTCTAATATTTGATGGCTACATAGTCCTATTTTCATGCATTGGACCGCTGGTATTTGCTGTCTAAAGAGCAATTTATCGAAAGAGTGTGGTGCAGAAAAGTAAGCAATAAAAAAGTCAGTTCTTTGTCTTTTTATTTGTTTTTCTTGCCGAGGTATATAACAATAGTAGTAGATTAATGTATGCATATATCATCCTATATTAGAGTAGTATATTTAAAAGTAATTCATGTTGAAATTATATTATAACTACACGTGGCATGATCGTGATTCTAAATTGAAAGACCATAAGGTAAAGTTGCTAAGCTCCGTTGGTAGTTAAAAAGTAGTTATTAATTTGTACTAACAGAAAAAGCACAGCAGCACCAAACTGCCAAGCCAACTATTTTGGTAACAAAAGCAAGTGAATGTGAAAGTGTGACGTGACGAGTTTTTTCCATTCTGCTGGCAGCTTATTAATCTTATTGCCTTATAAATTAAAATTAATGCACAATAAATTTTAAATTATTATTTCTGTAAAGAGAATTGTCAATTCGTGTTTTTATGTTTATATTGTTCAAACAGGTGAAATGGTTTAACAATTTTAACTCGGTAGTATATTTGATTGTGTGTTAGGACTATTTTGGGTTGAGTTTTGTCGCACTATCCACTATTAGGTTTGGATTAAGATCTTCACTATTTGGCATATATGTTAACTTTAATCAATGTGCAATAATTCTTATGATAAGTTTAGCTTGGTGAACTAACCAAACCCAAATCAACAATAATCCAATCTCCATATAAGCTATAATTATGATTTTAATTAATTAATGCTAAACTTAAATTTTGTGTACCAATTATAAAGTTTTGAGAAAGAAAGATGAGTTGTCATGTTGTTATATGGTAGATGACTAAACAACCTCCTTTCATTCACACGCCAATACCATCCTTGTTTACATTATAAAATTTATTTATTTATTTTCTCTCTTCATACAGCACTCCAAATTTCAACACCTCATTCATTTTTTCTTTGATGCCAATAAAAAATTATTACCCCAAAACAGTTTACTTTGTAGAAAAAAATGTACTACTCAGGACAAACATGAAATTCATTCACCGGTTAAGAAGCTTGCATTTTTGCAGTAATGGGGATTTATTCTATGGCGAAACAAAATGGAAAGTAAGGGAACGGATAAAACTTACAAGACGGTAGTTGTTGAAAGCTTAGTACTTTGAAGACTTGCATGCTTTAGCTGCAAGCAGAAAATATGTTGGGAGTATGCCTCAATGTGGAAAAGAATGAATGAAATAATTAGCTGAAACTTGTCTGTAAGCTCTTCATCTTTATTTGAAACCATGGCCAGGATCAAAAATGTGATCGGTTGGAGATTAAGCCGACAAGCGCTTCGTGCTTGTTGATGCTACTTATCCACCATGCCTTAAACCCCAGATGACCATTGTTGTCTTCTTCATCAGTAGCAGGCAGATTAAGGTCAATAAAGTTGTGAATTTCCGGTATCGGATTCTCAATTACAGTGGTTGGAGTTGGAGTAACGTTCCTAGCTTCAGTGCCACCAAGTAAATGAGATCTCTTGTGACCACCTAAAGCTTGGCCTGATGGGAAAACTTTAAGGCAAATCGGGCATTCATGGCTTTTCTTAACCACATAACTTTTCTCAGCTTTTTGATCACATTCAGCAGCTAAGAGACCAACAGGATTCTCATTGTTAATGGATTTGAGTAGCTTACTGTCTGGATCTACTGTTGGGTCAGGGGAGGGTTGAGTTTCAATGTTATTTTCACTGTTATGACCAAATTTTGAAGCAAAACAGCCTTTGATCTTTTTATGGCTTGCTCTGTGACCACCAAGAGCTTGGTAAGAGTGGAAAATCTTGTTGCAAGCAGCACACTCAAATCTGCTCCTGTTGTGAGAATCCTTGTAGAATTCAGCACCAGAAGCATCGTATGTTGACTTTTTCAAGGAATCTGACGCCAATTCAGGATCAACTAAATCACAAATCTTTTCCTTGCTTGAAATATTCTTACAAGAACCCAATTGTGTTTGATCTAATTCAGTTTTCTTCCCCAGTTCAACTTCAGAATTCTCAGTTCTGAATTGATAATGTAACTGAGAGTAGTTAACTGTACCATTCTTGTCAAACAAATCAACAGAAACTTGAATTTTGTTAACTTTAGATCCCTTTCTTGAAATGCCAGAAGCAGAAAACTGTGTCTTTCTCTGTTCAAATCGACAATTCACAGAATCAACAAAACCAGTTTCTAACTTTTTCTCCTTCAGCTTCTTCTTACAAACATAATTTTTATCCTCAATCTCAGATTTCAAAAGCACAGAGATATTATCAGAGGATTCGACAAGAGTGTTGAAGACACCTCTGGGACCTCCATCCCTTGAAAGCATCATCAAACACATAGCAACCTCTTCTTGTTCTTGCTCAATCTCAAACTTAGAAATAGAAGAGGAGCCATTATTATTAGCAACCGAAAAAGAAGAATTTGCAGGGACCATGTACCTTGTTCTTCTTTTCGATCTCCTTCTTCGATTAGGAGTAGCAGCTTCATCATCAGATTGGCTGTCTGTGACTGTGACCAGCTGCTTATTCTGGTTAGCACTTGTCCAAGAATCTTGATCCTTCACGCTAGTATTATTAGATGCTCTTTCTTTCTCAGAATTACACTTCATCTGCTTCCAAACAATGGTTTCCAAGAAAGAAAACCTTTCCCTCTCTCTTTGGAGAATTTTTCATAGAGTCGTGAAGTATCTTCACTTGAATCTGCTAGCTTTTTAGACTTCTTTGGGTTATCTCTGAGAGCATAAGCATGGATTTCAGTATCGGTTTTGGTGCTAATAAAACTGTTAACTGCAGAAGAGAGCTTCTTCTTTGCAAGCTTATGGACATCTGCTGAATTCTTGTTGATAATGATCATATGAGACCTCATATGACCACCTAAGGATCTACCACAGGGGAAGCGCTTGCGGCAGAATCTGCATACATGTTTGAATTCTCGATCTTCTTCCATTGATAATGAATCACAGTTGGAAAGAAAAGAAGTAAATCAGAGATCAGAGAAGCAAAAGCTTCACTTATGAGAGTAATAATATAACTAAGGTAGAAATGATGAAGAAACGTAGGAAACCGGATCAGAAAATCAAGGAAGAAGGTGAATTTGCAGATCAATTCACGGGGTCATTGATCATAAGATCGATCTGTGTTTCCTGAACAAGTGGCAAATCAAGTAGTGGTAGTAGCTGGGAGTTGGCTAGCTTATTGTGGCAGTTGAAAGTAGAAGAAAAAATCAAAGATGAAGATAGTAAATAATTAACTTTGTAAGAAGTGTAGCCAATTAAATTGTGTTAAAAGAAGAGAGAGTGAGCTAGCAGGTGTTTCTTTCTCTCTATTTTTAGTTTTAGGAGGAGATATCCCTGCATGGAAGCAAGCATAGGAAAGATAAAAGAATTAAAGAAAATAAAAGAAACAAGGAAGGTGTGTTAGCAAGCACGTGTACTCAACTGAGAATCATACGCCACTTGAAAATCCAAATCCAACGACTAAAAATTATCCACTTGAGCAATATCCCTAAACTGATTCTTGTTCTCTAACTATTCTTTCCTTTGTCTTGCTATACACATTACACACGCTTCCAACTCCCAACTCCATCACAAAAGGTAAATAGGTTATTCTTTTAATTGGCTTCTCTCTCTTTCACTTTTTGTATGTATAAAAATATTTTACAAGAAGGTCGCGCGCGCGTGTGTGTACGCACACACATATACATATACATATACATATACATATACATATACATATACATATACATATACATATATTATGAGTGTAACCTTATTACCTAGTGAATGCATTAATTCATTTGAGAAATTTGGCATCTGGGGTTGATCAGCTTTAGCTAGCAGACCAATATTCGGGCAGATTTGTGTTGCATGTGACATTGAATTCAGATTTTTGCTGATCTCCACACAAGTAGAAATTAGTACTCGTTTCACTTCAAGGGTTGAATTCCCATTAATGCAAGCAATCAATGTTTAAGAGGGTTTGGTGAATGAGCAAGAGCTAAACTGCCTGCCAAAATATTCCGTCTAATTCTAAATCTAAAGGAGTCAGTTCATTTGGAACATCTAATCAAATATGAAAAAGCATGGAAATTAAAGTTTGAATGAAGAAGAGAGAGGCTGTAAGTTGTTATAAATAGTGGTGATCCACATGCTAAGGAAATTCCCAATTGAGCATAACAACAGAGCAGAGCAGGGAAGCCAATCCAATGCGTACAGTGAATATTGTTATAGTAGAATATAATATAAATGATACTCGCACATCTACCTAGGATGTTAATTACAAAGAAGATAGTCCTCTGTAATAGCACTCTACTACATGACACAAACAAATCTTTCTACATATGCTTGATTAGCGAATGTATCTATACATATATATATATATATTATTATAAAGCAGACTGTTTGTGTGTGTGTGTAATGTATGCAATGAGTTTATAAAAAGGAAAATAAATTCATTGCAAAACATGCAAGTTATCAACATTACATTACATATATGTATTGCTAGTGCCAATATTGTTCACATAAGTCAAGTGGCAGCTATTGAGATTTGAGATCTCTATTGTTATGCATTAATTAATTAACTGAAACAAGCTGTCCGGATATGTTTGGGGAAGCTTTTGTCATTTATGATACCAAATTTTAAACTAAAGTAATATGGAATTAGCTAATGTAAGTTCATCAGTAATGGATTTGGAAGAGTAATGACCGGCCTCTATCGGCTTATAAATCCACATCCTTATGTTAATGTCGTATATATGCTAATATAGCCACATACAACACAATACAATTCATTATCATTTGTGATAATGATAATGATATAAATCCCTCATTTGATGCTCCCCAATTACCAGCAGTTAAATTTACAAAAAAATATTGTTTAGCTGCAATTAACTACTTTCTTTTACTGCTTTTTGATGGATTGGACAGATGTATTAGAAATTATCAGTGTTGAAATTAAACAACTTAGTTTCTTGGCTCAGCTCAGGATCAAGTCATGTGCATGTACATTAATTATGTTGATGTGTTTAGTTTCTGTATATGCTACCTTGAGGCTGCTTCTGCTTCATCCTGTAATGTGTGAGTCAACTATGCCTTTCTGTTTCTTTTCTATTAATTATTTCTTTAGAATAAAGAAAGTTGAGTTGGGTAGAGAGAAAAGAGGAGTGCAGTGTCGGTAACTCCGAAATCAAAAGTGATGCTGATAATTGACAAATAGACAGACAACTTCAAAGCAAAGAATAATTGGCCATAATTCCTCCTTCCCTGTCTTCTGCAACTGCATATGCATTGCATACCGGCCCTTGTACATATATGTTTATATAAGAAGATGCCCTAGCTTTTTCTCTGGCTTAATTTATGCTTTCTGAAGCTGAATGCGTTACATTGCTGCTCAGACTCCATGAACAAACCTGATCCTGATCCTTAATTTTTACTACGTAATTCATTCATTTCAATCATTTTCCAATTTTTTATTTCCTTAATTTTCATTAATATTAAACTCAACTTCCAGCATAAAAATTGTGGATTTCTTTCAATTATTTGTGGGAATAAAATTCTTTTTATTTGAATGTAAAACATTCAACCAATCGTAATACAATATAAAATTCCAACTGATAAATAATATTGGTATTAAAAAAAATAAAAAATTCAATTTTAGACAAAAATGAGATTAGATTAGACCGATCATTTCTTATGATTAATTTTTAAATAAATTTTTTTTTTTAATTTTGAGAAAAACGAGAGAGAGAAAGAGTCAAACAGTTTACAAATTTAATGTGCAAATGCTTGTAAATTAGTTATCAAATTAAAAAGCAAAATATAATGATAAAAAAGCATAACGAAATTTAAAGATATATGTATGTATATTTTGAGACATGTGGCTATCCTTACTCAAACACAAGCAAGTATACATAATTTGATGATTTGCCTTAAATTCCTTCCATTTTTGTTTATTGCATTGGTCAACTAAAGTTTGGCTCACACCCACCACACTACTGGTTATTAAATTAATCAAATTAATTACTAATACTTAAAATGATCATTACAAAATTTAGTTACACAATATAAGTAATTGAAATCACATCCAAATAAATATGAATTTGAAATCATTTTGAAGTGATAAAACAAGATGCATGCAAGCCAAGACAAAACGACCCCGTGTGTGTGTGTGTGTCCTCATTAAAAATCAATCCACATACTAATAATGTTCATTTTCCATGCTCGTTGAACCAGATAAAAGTAACAAATAACATGTTATATTTGATTATTAAATATTTCTAGTCAAATATATTAGCATCACCAATCTGTTTATTAGCATCTCTACTCCTCACACGGGTCCAAAATACACTGATCATCTTCATCTAAGTCCATTCTATTGAAGAAGTTAGAATTTTTTGTAGGTTACAGTTCATTTAAAATGAATTTATAACATTCAAATTCTAGCTTTTAACTCTCCATTATGATTTTATAATTCTAAATTCAAATTCAAAAGTTGTAACTGTAGTATTGAGTGGCCATAAACCACCATTAAGTATGAGAATTCTTTGATGAAAAAAATTCTATAAATTAATAGGGTTTTTTGCTTTACTAAGATCTATAAACTTGAAATTCTTATTAAATACTATCTTAAGAGAGTTTTTTGCTTTGCTAAGATCTCTAAACTCAAAATTGTTATTAAATACTATTTAGAGAGGATTTAGAAAGTGTAGAAGGTTTTGGTAGTATCAAGAAATGTCAACAAAAGTAATAGTAAGAGGTTAGTGTTCCATAACTTTCACACTCAATTTCTTTAATTTTAAAGCATACCTTAGGGTTGTATACGTACATTTAGTATCAAAGCATGTTAATAATCTTTGCCTTACTTATTTTGTTGAGTTTTTTCAAAGAAAAACATAAAATGTAGTTATGGGTTAAGTTGATTTTGATTTTTATGCAATATGATTTTATTTGTTTTTTATACAAATATATGTTATGAATCATTTTAGTATTGAATTTATAGCATTTTGGACGTAAAAAAATATTGAAAATGACATTAAAAATGGTTAAAAATTTGGTTGGATATATTTTCGGATCTATGGGTCTATATTCGATTCGAATCGATCTGACTGGAGGTTGAAGAAGATCCTTACTAATGGATGGCATGTCGGCTATTTTTGAGTTATTCGGATGATATGTCATACGGGTTATGTTCTATTTGAAAAATAAATGGGAAGGGCTGAATTCGAACACTAGCACAAGCTCCCTGGATGCATGTTCTTTACTATTAGGGCACACACTAGTTTTATACAATAAAGGGGCATTTATAGGCTTTTAACCGTTTTTAATTCTATATTAATTGCATGAAAATTTTGAAAATCCCATAATTGAATTCATATTTTGTATTAAAAATATATTTATTATTTTATAAATATTTAATAAATTAAATTAAGTTTATTAAGAATTTAATTTAATTTTTTAATTTTGGATATAATTAAATTAAATTAAATTATACAATTTAGTCCAAAAATCTATTTTTATTCATCATGATTTTAGTTTAAATATATGTTATATACCATTTAATTTTAAATTAAATTTAGATAATTTTAAGTGCATATTATTTAAGTTTATTATATGCAAATTTAAATTCAATTTAAATGTTTGAATTTATGCATATTATCTATGTTATGTTATATGCATAGTTTGGTTTAATTGTTTATTTGAAGTATATAATTTATGTTTTATATATGCAATAGTATAATTTGTTTAATTTATGTATTTTTATTTTTCGCATACATTATAGAAATAGTAGTATTTTATTTGCTTTTAATTACATGTTTGAAAAATTCTGTTTAAGAAGATTGGGTTTTAAGTGCAACCGCTTGTACCTCCAATCTTTATTGGGAATGGTCATACTGTGATTGTTAATTAAATAGATTACTCTCTATTACTTGTACAATGAATATAGAAATATTTTGGAGAAAATTTTTATAAGGTATAAAGATTAAAATATGATTATATATTAAAATGTATTAGTGATCTATAAAATTTAATACAATAGGGAGTAGCCACAGTAACTCTAAATTAAATAAAATTTTATATTAAGTTAGGATCATATAAAATTTAAGATATTAATTGTAATTAATCATATTAGATGTGATAAATTTTATCCCATTGAAATTTTTATTATGTTTATATAATTAATTAGAATAAAATATTATATTATTTTTTTAATTTACCCACAGAAGTTAAGAAATTGGATATAATATAATAGTTTTATCATTAAAATATGTAAATATATTTGAATAAAATATTTAGCCCACAGGTAGTATTTTATATCATGTGATTCATATTTTGTGCATATTTTATATTGATAAAATATGATAATGATTAAATTTCAATAAAATTCATCATAAGTATATATTTTTACAATATCACAACCTACAAATATATCTGATATCAACTTAAATGTTCCTGAACTGATAGGAGATAATTATAAAATATGAAAAGAGAGAGTATTGTTATATTTAGGTTGGCAGGATATAAATTATGCTATTCGAAAAGACGAATCACCACCTATTATTGATGCTAGTACTCCGACACAAATTAAACTTTATAAACGTTAGGAGCGATCTAATCGCTTTAGTGTAATGTTCATAAAAACTAAAATTTCTACAAATATACGTGGTTTAGTCGTTCAATATGATGCTGTCTATACTTTGATGAAAGCTATTGATGAACAGTTTGAGTCTTCAGATAAAACACTAGCCAATATCTTTATTATGCAATTATCTTCCATAAAACATACCACTATTACTGATGTGCGAGAGCACATAATGAAGATAAGGGACATTGTAACTCAACTGAAATCATTGGATATGACAATAACTGAACCTTTTCTTGTGCACTGTATCTTGAATTCACTTCCATAATCATATGGACCCTTCAAAATTTCTTATAACACACATAAAGATAAATGATCAATTAATAAATTATTGACCATGTGTGTTCAAGAAGAAAGGAGGTTGATCGCGGAGATGAGAATGAATATTTAAAGTGCACATCTGGCAATGAAGGCAAAGATTAAGAAGAAAGGGAAAGGCAAAATACTTGTCTAGGCTGAAATGAAGAAAGAATCCAAATATTTCTTTTGTAAGAAAAAGGGATATATGAAAAAGTATTGCATTAAGTTTCAGTAATGACTTAATAAGAAAGATATATTCTTCTCTCTTGTAAGTTATAAATCTAATATGGTCAAAGTTTGTCATAACACATGACACATTATGAATGTTTTTGCAGGGCTTGCAAAACCTAAGAAAACCAGTGAGAGTTAAGCATTTTATCTATTCTAGAAAGAAAATAAACTTAACTGTGGAGACTATTGGAATATACAGTTTAGTTCTCAATAATAGTTTTATAATGAATTTAGAAAAAATCTTTTATATTCCTCATTTTTCTAAAAATTTAATTTTTATTTCTAAGCTTGTACCCTATGAATATTCTTTCAGTTTTTCAAATTCTTTTGTGAAAATTTTTTATAAATCAAATCTTATTGAAAATAGTATATTGTCTGATGGTCTTTTTCATATTAATTTACAAAATAATGCTTGTTATAATACAATGCATACTCATACTGGTGTAAAAAAAAATATTATAAATGAAAATTCCTTTATGTTATGGCATCAAAGATTATAACATATCTCTATAGAAAGAATCAAAAGGTTAGTAAATGATAAAGTACTTAGTGTTTTAGACTTTACCGATTTTGAAACTTGTGTGGAATTTATAAGGGATAAATAGACCAATAAGTAAAAGAAATGTGTCAAGAGGAGTTTAGACTTATTAAAAATCATATACACAGACATTATATGCTTTTAAAATATTCAAATTTGAAGTAGAAAAATAATGCGGTAAACAAATAAAGATCGTGAGGTCTGATAGAGGTGGTGAATACTATAATTGATACACAGAATATGGACAAGCACCTGAGCCATTTACGAGATTTTTTCAAGAACATGGGATTGTTACTCAATATACTATGCATGATTCTCCAGACTAGAATGGTGTAGCAAAAAGAAGAAATCGAACATTGTTGGGCATGGTGCGGAGTATACTTAGCAACTCCAATCTTCCTAACTCCTTATGGACAAAAGCTCTTAAGACAGTTATATATATATTAAGCTGGATTCCAACTAAGGCAGTTTTAAAAATGCTATTTGAGTTATAGAAAGGTAGAAAACCGAGTTTGCAACATGTATGCATTTGGAGTTGTCCTTGTAAAATAAGAGTTTATAATCTGCAAGAAAAGAAATTGAATCTTAGGGCAATTAATGGATATTTTATTAGATATTCAGAAAGATTTAAAGGATATAGATTTTATTGTCCATCATATCACATTAAATTTATGAAATTAAGAAATGCTAATTTTCTTGAGAATTACTTGATTAATAAGAGGGATCAATCCTAAAATAAAATTTCTGATAATGATCATATAGAACCATTCACTTTAGGTACTAAAGTGATTGTCATCAACAACATTCTTTTGGTAGAAATGGATATTGATCAAACAATAGTTGATATTCAACCAAATGATAATCAAATTTCACAGATTGGTGATGCTTTAGTAGATCAGGTTGTTGAACAACTAATTGTATAACATACTCCTCAAGAAAATATTGAAAGAACATTAAAAATATCTACTAAAGTAAAAAGATTGCTAATTTCTAGTGATTATATTATGTATTTACAAAAGTCAGATTATAATATTGGAGTTATAAATGATCTGAAAACGTTTTCACAAGCCATGAATTGTGAGCAATCCGACTTATGGTACAATACTATGAAAGATGAGATGAATTCTATATCAACAAATAAAGTCTAGGATCTTGTTGAGTTGCTCAAAGGGTTCAAACCCATCGGATGTAAATGAATCTTTAAGACTAAAAATGATTCATTAGATAATATTGAGAGATACAAGGCTAGATTTGTTGCCAAAAGATTCACTCAGAAAGAAGGAATTGATTACACAAAGACATTTTCTCCTATGTCTAAAAAGGATTCTTTTCGTATAATCATGATATTAGTAGCTCATTTTGATTTAGAGTCACATCAAATGGATGTAAAAACGACATTCCTTAATGGTGATCTAGAAGAAGAGGTTTATATGAAATAACCTGAAGGATTCTCTTTCAGTGATGGTGAACATTTGGTTTGTAAGCTTGAGAAATTTATATATAGGTTCAAACAAGCCTCCCAGCAGTGGTATTTAAAATTTCATGAAATTATTTCTTCATTTGATTTTGAAGAAAATATCATAGATCAATGTATATACCAAAAAGTTAGTAGGAGTAAAATTTGTTTCTTTATTCGATATGTGGATGATATACTACTTGCAACCAATGATAAAGGGTTTCTACATGAGATAAAATAATTCCTTTCTAAAAATTTTAATATAAAAGATATGGGTGAAACATCTTATGTCATTGGCATTAAGATACATAGAAACAGATATAAAGGTATTTTAGGTTTGTCTCAGGAAACCTATATTAAGAAAGTTCTAAAAAGATTTCGAATGAAAGATTATTCTCCAAGTGTAACACCAATTGTTAAGGGAAATAAGTTCAATTTGAACCAATAACCTAGAAATAATCTCGAAAAGGAACAAATGAACAACATTCCATACGCTTCAACTGTTGGAAGCATTATGTGTGCTCAAGTTTGTACCAGACCTAACATAACTTTCGCAGTTGGAATATTAGGATGATATCAAAGTAACCTAGGAATTGACCACACAGTATCAATCACACACTCAGCCCGAGATAGCCAAGATATCCTAGGCACACAATCAATACCCACATAGGATACAGATATTTCAAACTCCTAAATATAGATACAACCGAGGGTATTTGTAAAATAATAATACTGTTTCTGTATGTCATTTCCACTCCCGGAAGGTTGGTGATAGAAACTTCATTGCGTTTACAAGTGATCGATTATACTTATAAACATTATGGATCCTGGTCGTTACTCTAAGCCACTGGGCTATTTGGAGGACAGCTGTGGATTCCACCTACCCTTTAGGGTACCACAGTCTTAACGTCATACCTCCATTAAAAACTGGCTTACAAGCCCAGCTGAGGGAGATGGAACATACATATCCAATCCACGTATCACAATTATCTCAATACTAGTTCATTACCAGTCTATATTATCATATATTCATATTATCTCTTTATTTTCACTGGAGCAAGACAACCTAACAGTTATACTATAATCACAAATACACGACCTCCATTCTTTATCCCATACTAGGGATTCTTTCACTTACATTAAGCATTGACTATACTATTTTAAGGATATATACCAATCCAATCCTAGTTGTTTACTAAAGTATACCGACAATACAATGTAAATTCATAACGTAGTTCCTGCACTATCGTATTCTTACCGTATTCTCAACTATAGGAATAAACGTGCAAACTAATATGTCGAATAACCTGTAATACATCCAATGCGCCTTTTCCACAATATTCTCAAGTTTCTCACATGATCTTTAATCTTATTATGAATTCACACATATTCTTTTCATTTCACCAACATATCGGTGAGCTAAACAGGATTCTATATACTAGAAGTGAGGTAGCCTATTTATTGCCTTACTCATTATCTTATTTAAATAATAATTCCCCTTGTTCAAGTTGATGCTAGCTCTCTGTTTTTACAAGTTTAAGTTCCCTCTCAAAGAATTGACACTTGCCAAGATGTAATCAGACTTCAACCATTTCCGCCATTTATAGTCATAACAAAAACCTGATTGTGACTGCAATTAAAGGTAATCCTAGACCCTCTACTACATATGAAAACCAGAATACCAAGGGAGGTCATGAATAGCTGTATGAATAGTATTTCTTATAGAAATTCGGCAAGAGTTTGCTTATACATATAAGCTGCTCTACCTGCACAAGAAAACCAGGACAGTCCCCATACCAAATAAAACACAACGTGTTACTGCCTCATTGCAATTCACACTAACACAAGCAACTCTTAGCAGATTGAAGTATTCTATCATGTAGTTTGAATCTAATAGGTACACGAATTCATTTCCTTATAGATTTGTCATAATTAAGTAAATTATGAATCGTGGTCATGATATCCATCGTACACTTCAATATATGTATACAATGGTCATTCGCCCACACCGGGTTCATCAGACCAACAGGATAATTAGTTATACCATGGGTTGCACGTACCCAAGGACGCTATGGAAAACAGCCGCTTCCAACCATGGGTTCAACATACCCTGCGGGCACCATGATTCTTATTATCATTTCTCAATTGCTGTGGGTTCAACATACCTCGAAAGGCACCACAGTCTTACTATCAATACGGAGCTGCTGTGGGTTCAACATGCCTCAAAGGGCACCACAGTCTTATTATCAATCCGGAGCTGCTGTGGGTTCAACGTACCTCGAAGGGCACCACAGTCTTATTATCAATCCGGAGCTGCTGTGGGTTCAACATACCTCGAAGGGCACCACAGTCTTATTATAATGATGCTGCTCCGTCCTAAGCGGCTTTACTAGGGTAATAGAAAACTACCGATTCATAATTATCCCAATTATACCAATTATCCACACAGATTTATTCATAGTTGACTCAGTCATGACAACATGTCCATTTTGCTTACATTAATCAAGCAACACGTTAATAATTTTCATGCTAGGTAATATAATTACCTATGAATCACATTCGTTAGTACTTATCTTCTAAAATGACTTTACACGCATGGATTTATCGTAAGGCTAACAGTACTAAGTCATGAAAACATATTCCACTCTGGCATATAAATAAACCATAAGACAATCAAGATAAAACACAGAAATATATTACAATTCAAACGCATGGATACCCTATACCACTATTAATACAAATTCGCAGAACATATTTTATTCGGTTATCATATATTGCGTCATTACACGCAATCCCAACACGTTATTACAAGTAAAAATATACTCATTACCTTACTACGGCACAGTAATTATAATATACTAACGTATGCACACATGTTAATTCGAATAGCATTGCAAAACATCGAATGCAGCATCTACTCAATCATTCCATCATAAGGGCATAATTACGTGTGTATATACAAGCGTTCCTACTATATAAATATATGTAAATACAAACATGGGACATACAATGCTGTATAGGTATTTTAGAATACCTAATCTAGCACTGCAGGTCGACGGTAATGGTATAACTATATATATATATATATCTAACACAAGGATATCAACACTTCTAATTGCACAATCATGCCCATTCCACGTCAATGGGACTTTTCTACAATTTAACTCATTATTATGATGTATATTCATGCAAGTATAAACATTATAAATATTAAAACCAATTTTTTCACAATTTAAATATTATATTATCTTACCTTCAGGCACCCATGCCTATACGAATGAAGAAAAACTGTTCCGGAGAGGGTATATGCGTTCGAAATACTCCTCCGTACGCTACGAAATTTTTCTCGAAAAACGTGTAAGTTACTGTTCACCGATACTATTCATAGGGCACTATTTCACCCACGAACTTTCGGTTTCTGTTTCACGAACGGAATACACCATCGCGATCCTTGCAATGTCGGGGTGCTGTTCATGGTGTCCATATGCCACAAAACACAAATTAAAGTCTTCAAAATCACCAATCATCCTAAAATTTCAGATGTTAAGGAACCTACTTTGGACCCTAAAATCATCATCGAAACTCATTCCAAATTGAGATCTAAACATACCGTGTTGGAGTACGAGTGTCGGAGAGCACACTGGTCGGTTCAGATTCCACCGGAGCTACACCGGTCGCCGGAAATCTTGCCGGAAACACCCCTTCCCGATCAGCCTTCCCACGCTGGAATCCGGTGACCAAATGCCGGAACGGGGCACACCACAGTGAAGAGGGCGGCGAGACGGTGCCAGACGCGCCGGAGGTGTCAGTCAACTCGCCGCCGTCCGTCGTGAATTGCCGGTCAAAGTTTACGTCGGCGGAGCTATGGGCGGCGAGTGAGGGTGCGTGGCAGCGGCGATCGGGGCGGGGTTGGCGGCGTTGCACTCGCGGCGGTCCGGCGGTCCTCCACTCGCCGGTGGTGAGGTGATCCGAGGTCCGGTGACGAAAGTCACTGTTCACAGGAGAGAGAACCGTGGGGAGGAGAGAGAGAAGAGAGAGAAAATGGAGGAAAAAAGTGAAATTTGTTTTCCGAGTTTTCCGACCCCTTCCCGCTTATATAGTCGGGCACGCGCGACGAAAATTACAGCTTTCCGCTTCCGTCGTCAAATTTCTGGTACCGGTAATGAAATACTGTATTTTCTGCTTATACAGTACGCTGTCTTGAATACCGGTCAACTCTCTCTCTTATCGAAATTCTTAAAAATACTATATTATAATTCCATGACAGGGTTTTAAGGGTATAAAAATTTTAAGATGTTACAATATCTCCCCCTTTAATGGAATTTCGTCCTCGAAATTAGTGAAAGTAGATCAAATAGAATCAATAATTCATCCACCTCGGCCATAATTTACACCATCAAATAATTTTCTCCGATCAAATATCTGCATCGTTACCCACAAAATGCTCATATTCATTCATAAAAGCAACGTCATCTATGTGTAATCAACACATGATTGCAATATTTCACTTTAATAACTCAATTATTGAGTTGAATGTCTCTTTCCACACACATATATAACCGACTATAAAACCACTGCGAATAGGAAAGAACTCAAGTATCGAGATTCATAACTAAGATAACCCAATTACATGCGTAATTTTTGATATATAACATAAAATTTTGACTGCTACCACGAGAAGCCAAGTCATGTCTTCATTTCTAAATACCATTGTACACTTATTCCATGCACAATGGATACCACATATGCATCAAATATCACACATTTAACCCATGTACAATGAATGCCATAGCTGAGCACCTATACATACTGAAATTCACATACATTGGAAGCAATCGTTCACATGCAAATCATTGTTATCTAGGTGTTAATACATACCTATTCCTGATAATATATAAGTTCTAAATGATCACATTCATAGTATAGTGATACCTATGCTTATAATATGCAAGTTTTCATTAAAACCATTTTTCATAGGAAAATATGGTATTACAAATATTGGCATGTACAGAATATTTTGTTTCCGAATTCCCTGATCACTTGATCAATTATGGGTAGTATGACTCGAAATACGGCCTACACAGTCACATTCAGTGACTCTCAAAAGGAGATAAGGCCCAACCTTTGGGTTACTCAAACCAACCCATGATCCTCCATCTTATAATAACCAATTATAACAGTTCCCACCCATCTAGGTGGCCAGTTTCACCCTTCCATCTCAGAAGGTTTCTGCTGACGCTGCATAACAGCCTGTTATTTTCTCATCATACTTTCCCCATAAATTCAATTTATAAACAACAATTTTTCAAAAAATCTATATTTTGAAAATTTACCATTTTCTAAGTATCCCATGCTAATACTTCTTACAGTGCCAATATATCACTCTTCATTCCTTTAGGAAATTATCACCATAGCATTGTCCTTGCTAAACCATGTTAATACATACGAAATGTATAAGACATTTATTTCCATTTAAATCACGGACATATATATCTATATATATATATTTAAAACATAATATTCCATGACAATGCACCTTTTTAGAACTTATACACGATACCACTATAATTCTGAACCTTTCATCATCCATAACATAGTCGCATGCATATGCAAGTTCACACATGCAAGAAACCATATAATATCAGCAATCATGCACATTTGCTCATAGTCACATAGTTGGACAACATAATACCCATAGGGTGAACCTTTCAACGGTTATGGATAAATTGGATATCGGGTCATAACTATATATATGTATACAATCCCAATCCCTACTTCTTTCTCACCATCCGAAGTACACGTTCTCGCGGTTCACAACATACCGCTATTTATTGGATTGTGCATATTATTGGTTCACACAAAGAACCAGTTTCAAGGCTATCTTCAAAACAAGCTACTGGGTAGGGAGTTCTAGGCTCAATAACACAAACTGAAGTGAAGTTTATCCATATTATCCATAACTGTTCTAACACATTTTATAAAATATTTCTCAACTCCTGCATATATCTATAAATATGCCTATTTGCTTTAAAAATCCATAAAATTACTCATGCTAATGAATATATCATTCATTGTCATGGCATAAAAGAACATGCATTACATCCGCAATACAAGCAACTTCAAGATAGACGCATTCATGCCAAGGGTTTTGAAAATAAGTATGTTTAATACACACACCCCTATCATCGCATATTAATAAACATGGAATCATCGTCAATACTTTTCCAAGAGCATGCGTTACTCTATCAATAAAAATATATATCATAATTAGGGTAGATGTATTCATACCAAATTAATAGGCACAAAAATCCATTTGAATAGAAACTACTCAATAGAATTGTATTGTTGAACTAATTGAGTAATTCCTCTAAACTTTCAATAGCAACCAATCGAACACCACAGTCCGAAAACAAGTTATCAAAGCACTTAAATGTCCCATCAATATCTTA
This sequence comes from Khaya senegalensis, assembly GCA_032402905.1. Lineage (NCBI taxonomy): Eukaryota > Viridiplantae > Streptophyta > Magnoliopsida > Sapindales > Meliaceae > Khaya > Khaya senegalensis. Next base: position 4,818,553 of record CP135535.1, read on the forward strand.
CTTATTCTTTTTAGAGCATGATATTTGTCACATGTACAATGCACAAGTCTGTTCCACATATGTAGTCACAATGAAAACTTTATTATTACTCATGAAATTTACTACTGCTCGTAAAATTCACTACTGCTCGTAAAATTCATTACTGCTCATGAACTTAGCATATACTAAGTGAACAATAACAGACTTATTAATAAAAGAATAATATCACTATCAGCAAGGTAGAATTTTTCTTCATTCCACTTAATGCAACACAGCATACATATCACGTCATCCGAACACATGATGCCCATTCATCTTTATGTATGCAATGTGTCTAATACCATGGCATATATTGAAGCATAACCATCATCAATATCATGTATCTAAATAATACGCGATATTTATGCAATCATCTCAAAGTAGTAACTGGTCAAGGTGCACAATAGGAAATTATCCTTAATTTCACATACCAGACCCGAGATCATGCACCACCAAGGTATATGATAAACCTCATTCGTACCACCAAGGTACATGACAGACTACGTTCGTATCACTAAGGTACATGACAGACTACGTTGGTACCACCCAGGTACATGACAGACTACGTCTGTACCACCAAGGTACAGAATAAACCACATATGTATCACCATGATACAGACCGATGACACACTATTCAGGTGTGAATTAGACCCGCACGTGCATCACCAAGATACTAAACTTTGACATTCACCACCTTGATGTAACATTACAGACTTACACACAACGTGTATACCGTCGAGGTGCCACTCACAACTTTGATCCGAGTGTATACGCGATTCCATGTGCACACCTTTCAGTTAATACTTTTACTCTACCATCCATTGGCAGGGTTGGCAGGGCCATTTAAGCATAGAATCCTCAACAAGTTGTAGCACATAACCAGATATGCGCTACAGTTATTCTTGCATCTATCACCAGTCACATCTATCACACGCATTTAAATTAAAGAATATATAAAACATAAGGATTTATGCCACATATATTACTCCATACCTTAGCCTCATAAATGTGTGGTTCACCATCATGTGCAAATAGTGATAGTAATCGAGTCAACACATAATGCATTTCATGCCAGGCCAAGAATTTGATGTAAGTAATACCGACACTTATGCAGCTATCAGTAATTATATGGTAGACACACACAATTTGGGTCATTTATATTATATGATCCATTCTCACAAAAATCAGTTCATGAACATTTTGTATTTCTTAAAATAAAGAACAGAAATACCTTACAGCAGCCAGTTCCAGAAGCACTCGTCGAGGCATAAGGGCATAATATTTTCACAAAATGTATAATTTCATTAAGACAAAACACATGAAAAGCAGGAAAGTGCTCTGATACCAAAAATGTAACACCCCCTTCCTTTCATTTCTATTCATGTGGCATATAGTACATTGAAATTATCGAAAAGACAAAAATCAACGCTTTCTCTTAGTGAAGCGAAGTTTTCATTTATTCAAAAGAGTTTAAAAAAAGTAACCACATAAATAGTAATAGCTAAAATAGTATTATTTTTTTTTTCTAAAGAATTGTTATGCATTTTAACGAAATTAATACTTCAGAATGTACAGAAATAAAATTACATAACAATGGCCTAAACCTTAAATATACTATGCCCTGTCCGAAAATCTTTGCCTCAACTGCACTTTCTGGAACCGCTACCGCTATGCCGTATTCACCTGAAAATAATAATCCCACAAAGGGGTGAGCACACCACATGGCTCAGTAAGATAATACAATACTTAAATAAAGGAAGGAGCATGTTACCTGAATCCCTACTTATTTTGGCCATTTTACACAATTCCACACACACAAGTAAATGCATATCCACATATCAATGTACATGTTCCAACAAGCATATGCTCAATAATGTACACAAGATATCATATCATCTCCTCTTGAATTCTAAGCACTATATCATCTATGAATTCTGTATAAATATCTCAATCAGAGTAACACTCCTCATGATATACCATATACAGATAATGCAATCCCAATCAATATATTATCTAAATGAATCACGCTATCACCTGTGTTCGTTTAAATTCTAATTCTATTCTTATCAACGAACACCTACATGATCATATAAAATCATTACGTACTTATTCGTATAAATAACGAGTAATGCCGCGGCCCCATACAGAGGAACTGCTTAGAAGCCGGTATAACCACACAGTATCAATCACACACTCGGCCCGAGATAGCCAAGATATCCTAGGCACACAATCAATACCCACATAGGATACAGATATTTCAAACTCCTAAATATAGATACAACCGAGGGTATTTGTAAAATAATAATACTGTTTCTGTATGTCATTTCCACTCCCGGAAGGTTGGTGATAGAAACTTCATTGCGTTTACAAGTGATCGATTATACTTATAAACATTATGGATCCTGGTCGTTACTCTAAGCCACTGGGCTATTTGGAGGACAGCTGTGGATTCCACCTACCCTTTAGGGTACCACAGTTTTAACGTCACACCTCCATTAGAAACTGGCTTACAAGCCCAGCTGAGGGAGATGGAACATACATATCCGATCCACGTATCACAATTATCTCAATATTGGTTCATTACCAGTCTATATTATCATATATTCATATTATCTCTTTATTTTCACTGGAGCAAGACAAGCTAACAGTTATACTATAATCACAAATACACGACCTCCATTCTTTATCCCATACTAGGGATTCTTTCACTTACATTAAGCATTGACTATACTATTCTAAGGATATATACCAATCCAATCCTAGCTGTTTACTAAAGTATACCGACATTACAATGTAAATTCATAACGGATCAGTTATTCTTGCTTTTCACCTATCAATTTAACCTTCCTCTTAAATTAGTTATTCATTAGCTCATGTATGGATTAACACTATCTTTATATATTTTCCCCTGTTTATTGCCAACTTACTTCACCAACTTACTAATAACGGAAAGTAACCAACTCTAATTGTGTCAGTTTTCTAGCTAATAAAGAAATTACTCTTACTAGGTCATCTAACTAAGTGAAGTTATATTTTACTATTCTTTGGCAAATATATAAGCTTGAAGCATCGATCCTTACAATTCTCCACCTTGACTTAAGCGTCTAGTAATTCTTTTGCATGTCTCTTTTTCTACAAGCATGATTAAATGCCTTTGACATTGACCAAATCTAAGTAATGCCTAAACTTGGTAAATGGCAGTGATCTAGTTAGCATATCTATAGGAATTTCACGTGATAGAATCTTTTCAAGTTTTATATCATTTTTTCAATTTTATCCCTAATGAAATGCAACTATATATCAATATACTTTGTTCTCTCATGATGCACTTGATTCCTACTCAAGTGAATTACACTTTGACTGTCGCATAATATCTTAACAAATCCTTGTTCAATTACCATTTCTACAACTAAGCTAATAAGTCATTCAGCTTCTTTCAGTGCTTTTATAGCAACTATATATTTAGCCTTTTTTGTTGAAATCTACATGTTGTAGAGATGATTTCTGACTAACTAAACATTCATTTACAGTGAATAAATAACTATTCAACAACCTTCTTTTGTCTATATCCCCTGCATAATTAGAAACCACATAGCCAATCATTTCATTCATTATGTTTATGTTACTACCATACATCAATCCTAAGCTTGTTGTGCTTCTCAAGTATGTGAACACCCTTTGATAGCTTGTCAATATTCTCTTCTTAGATTTCCTATGAATCTACTAATTACACTCATGACATGTCTTACATCAGGCCTTGTACATACCATTAAGTATATAATGCTACAACCAAGCTTGCATATGGTATTCCTTCTATCTCCTTCTTCTTAAGGTTAGTTCTAGGACTTTAATTGTTTGACAACTCAAAATGACAAGTTAGTGAGATTAATATAGATTTAGCCTCCTACATTATAAATTTATTCAGTCTTTTTATAACATATTGAGTTTAGGATAAGAACAATGTTTTTAAGCTTCTTTTCCTTCTTATTTCTATACATAAAATCTTTTGTGCAAGTCTTAAATCGTTCATCTTGAATTCACAACTTAGCATTTCCTTTAACTTATCAATTTCAGTTCCATCTTGACTAGCACTCAATATATTATCTACATATAACAACAAGTAGATGTAGTCCCTTCCTTTTCACAGTAATTTTTATGTATCTTTTTGAAATTATAAATGCATTAAACCTCTTATACCATTGTCTTGGTGACTACTTAAGTCCATTCAAGGATATCTTTAATAAATAAACACAATCATTCTTATTTACATCCCCATAAGTGGGTACATATATATTTGTTCCTCAAGCTTGCCATGTACAAAGGCTATTTTAACATCTATTTGGTCAGGTTTCATATCTAAAGTTGCCACTAAAGCCAGCAGCACTCTAATAGATGTATGCTTTATAACTAGTGAAAATATTTCATTGAAATCTTCTCCTTTTGTTTGTGTAAAGCCCTTAACTATAAATCTTGCCTTGAACTTCCTTAAACTTTCACTTGGATTTCTCTCCTTTATTTTGAATATCCATTTATAACTTATTATCATTTTGTTATCAGGTTTCATCACCAATACCCAAGTTTGGTGTTCAATCAATGCTTAATTTCATCATCATTGCAGTAATCCACTTCTTTTTGTATTTATTAGAGATAACATCTTTATAATTCCTTAGTTCATCTTCAATGTATTCTTTAATAATAGCAAAGGTATATTCAATGAGATCAACATATCTATACGTTAATAGTAGTCTTATGGTTTCTCTTTCCATGTCTCTTATAAGCCAGAAACCATTAGTAGCACCTTGATTCTGCACAATATCTGAATCTTCTTTTATGTCTTCAGGTGTTTGCTTTTTTCAACTATAGACCCCACCTCAACTTGAGTTTTTCTTGAGCTAATTTTTGTTTCTGACAACTTCCCTTCTTTATAAGCATTAGATGCCAATAATTCTTGTTCATTGAAAGTTATATCTTTGCTTATGATACACCTAGTGTTGGAAAATCAAAAGCATATACGGAGTAGAAAAATAAAATAAAAATAAAAATAACTTTCTAAATTCCCATACAAAGATCATTTTATTATGCATGGTTTATGATAAATAAGAATTAATAAAATCAATAAAATTATATAGCATACCTTACATCCAAATTATATTCTTTTTATGAAACATAAGATTTAGATTTTTAAGTTATCTTTCTATTGCCTCTAAAATCGCATCAATCCAACTTTTTAACAAAAATTATGGCTAAAATTTAGAGACTGCATGAATATTATTGTCTTAAATGAACTACTCAAGTGTGTGGTTTCTAATGGCATTTATATAAAATAAAAAATTAAAGAATTTTGATTTCAATAAATCTAAGTTTATGTAGATGTCTTTTTATAAAGTAAGTTAAAGAAAAGAGACTTGAATTATGATTTAGGTATTTTAAACACAAAGATTAGCTTTTCCAAATCTTAATTTTTGAAAAAGTAATTTATATATTTTTGCTAAAAGAGAAGAGCTATTAATAATTTTTAGTTATTTACTCTTAATTACATTAAAAATGTTAAAATAGAGATAAAGTGTAACATCTTCAAATTTGGATATTCCTCTAATACCTAATAATTATTTTTATGGTATATTTTGAGTTTTGAATTATGAAATATATAAGATAATTTTTGAAATTCTGGTTAGAGTCATTTTGGTTAAAAAAAAAAAAGGGTTAAAAAAACGGTAAAAAGTAAAACTATCATTTTAGGCTGGCGTCGATAGATTGAATGAGAGACGATTCAGTTAAGAGTTATATTTTAACTATTACTGACGAAAAATATAGGTTAAATAACTCTAGAACTGCAAAAATTATCAGTTTGTCAAAAAATGATAATTTTACTAGAAAGAGTAAAATGGTTAATTTTTAAGACTGTAAGGGTTAGATTGAAACCCGAATTTCTAAAAATATTAAAAATATTGTCAGAAGTATGTAGAAAAAAATAGAATCAAATTTGGATAAGAATACTCTTAGAAAAGAAAAAAAAATCAAAATGATCAATTTTCTTTCTTAAGGACAAAATGGTTATTTCATAAGGAGTTTTTGAATTCTGGGTCACCAAAATCTGATGGACTAAAGTGAAACAATTTAAAAATAACTTGAGTAGCTTCATAATTTTTTTAGAAGTTAAATGTAAATTTTAAAAAGTTATTAAATAAGAGTGTAATTTTTAAAAATATAAAGTTGGATAAAACTCTTTAACTTTTCAAAATTAGATACATTTAACTTTTTCCTTTTCTCTCTTCTCGTAAATTATTCTCTCCCTTCTCTTTCAAATTTTTTTTCATTTTCTTGAAAAAATTAAGCAAAATCTCACAATTCGTCCGATTACATACATTACTGTAGAAGAAAAAAATTATTTTACGCATTGAGAATTTTAATTTGATAGTAAAAGTTCTTAATTTCATTAAATTTTAATTTATAAACTTGTTAAAAAGTGGTTTAGATGATGGTTTTATAGTTTTAAATAGTATTTTAGGTGTTTTTTTAGCTTGAATTTGGTACAATTACCATCAACTTTAGATTTGAGGTAAGAACCCTAAACCATAACTTGATAATTTAGAAATTTTGTAGAATTGATGTATAATTTATGAAATTGAATGTTTGAGAAATAAATTGGAGTGAATAGAATTATGTAAAGTGAAAAATTTTGGTTTATGTATATTAGGACATATTTGGCCACTTTTTATAGAGCACTTAAATGCTTGATTTTGATGCATTTTGATATGTTTAAATGTGTATAAAGGTGTTAAGGAATAAAGAAAATTGGTAGGAATTGATTTGGATGTGTAAAATAGATTAAAAACAGAAAAAATGGCAAAATTGTTAATTTTAAATACTGTTTATTTAGTATTAAATTATGTTAATTTGATATGTTTATATATTAATAATTATATTGTGAAACAATGGAATTAGAATGTATTGATTTGGATGTGTAAAACAGAAAAAAATTAAAAAAAGACAAAATTGTCCATTTTGAGTACTATTTATTTGGTGTTAAATTATGTTAATTTAATATGTTTATGTGTTAATAATTATATTGTGAAACAATGGAATTAATAGAAATTGGTTTAAATGTGTAAAATGGAAGAAAAATAAAAAATAAAGAATAAAGTAAAATTATCCAGTTATGGTACTGTTTAATTAGTGTTGGGTGATTATTTTGGTCAAGTGAATGTGTGTTGATTAATTGAGTGTATATGTAAATGATTGAAAATTGATTGCGTAGAAAAAAAAAATCCCATTGTTGGAGAATGAGTAGGAGTGTGAACTTTGAAAATGTTTTGAATGGTTAATTAAATATGTATATGTGTGTGTGTATATATATATATATATATATTGTATGAAATTTATGCCTCATTTCGTCAACATCCATCATCGAAAGAGGTATTTCAAAATATCTTTACGGCATTATATGTTTAATATAAGGATACATTAATATAGGGGTGTGTGTGTGTGTGCATTAAATGGATTTGAAGTATATATGCATAGATAGATAGATAGATAGATAGATAGATAGATAGATAGATAGATATATATATATATGAATTGGTTATTATTACTTTTACCAATATTATTTTTATAATTAATTTGGTAGTACATGTATTGGTAGGTGTTGTGATGCAGTTATAAATATAAATTTATTTTATATTGAGACAAAATTATAGTAATATTGTATATGTGATTATTAGAATTTTAATAAATTATCAAAATACCCTTGAATAATAGTAAAGAGTAAATGGGTAATATGGATATATGATGAATCGTGGAAAGATGTATAAGTAGCCAATATTATTGTGGTAATATTACGAAATTTCCTTACACATCGGTAGAACCACTTAAAACAAAATGAAATAATGATTTATTAATTACTGTGGCGCCCTTTGAGGCATGTGGAATTCACAGTCGTCCTTTTAGTATCCAAAATTATATGTGAAAAATCACAGTAGTCTTCTATGGCGCCTTTAGGCACATTGAACCTATGGTAGGAAGCGGCAATTTACAATAACGCCCTTATAGGCATGTTGAACCCATGGTAACACTATAAGTGTGCACAATTTATACATATATTGATGTGTAAGATAAATAATGCGGTCACGATCCATAATTTATCAAAGTATGACTAGTCAAATGAAAAGAGAACAAAATAGTAAAAATAGAATAGATAGATTAGAAAGCATACAGAGGAAAATGGTACTACACTATAATTATTTATAATATCTTAATTGAGCTGTTAATTGCATAATTTATATGGGCTAATTCTAACTGGTTATTATTGTAGCATTGATATATGGATTATGTTATTATACTAATTAATTATTATTTGTATGATTAGAATATTTTGATTTATTAAATTATTTTATTAGGTTTTATATTTCTTATTGAGTAATTCTAAATTACTCACTTTATGTAAAATAATTTTCATGTATAGCTAGTAAGGCAGCAGAATCGGACAAATTTTTAAAACAGTGACCTGTCAAGAGAGTTTGGCATACAAGATTTTTGTTGTTGAAATAATTATACTTTTTTTATAAATAATATATTGTACATGCTGTAAATAAGTATATATATTGAATTGTGATAAATGCTTACCATAATTATAATAAAAGAAAAAAGAAAAAAATTTAATATTTTTTTTAATACTTGATTAGAAATTATAATTTATTATTTAAATGGGTATGGGATTCCCACGTAAAGTTTAATGCTATCTAATAGAATTATTGTCTCATCTTAATTAAATAACTAATTATCTTTTTAATTAATCAATTTATTTAAAATATTTACCATATAGCCAATTATTCTTTTAATTAATCAAATAAATTAAATAAAATTTATTATAAAAAAATAATTTATTTAATTATATTTTAGCCCCTAAACTTTTAAAATTTATAACTAACATCTATACTCTTAGAAATTATAAATTGACTCAAAATTTTTAAAATTTTATTTTTCTATCCATATTTTCTGACACTATGAATTTACTCAAAAGTTTAAGAACTTAATAATTAAAATTTAAAATTTAATTTTACATAACTTATCTTTAATTCTTTAATAATTTAAAGTATGTGACCTCTAAAATTCTTTCTTATGTTAGCAATCAAAATAGTTGTATACTTTTTAAGTCTAGATAAATTAATCTAATTAATTTATATTCAATTAGCTTTTTAATTAGGAAACTAACTTTCATAGATAGAAAATGGCAGCTATTAATGCATCATGACTCTCTATCGAGAAAGAATAGTAATTTTAGCCAAACATATTCTGTAATTGATCACTTTATCTTATAAATATCATACCTATGATTGTAGAGTATAAAAAATATCTTCTCCATTAAATTATAGTCATTAAAAATTTTGTTTAACTTAAATTGATAATATAATTTTAAAACTTAAAACTGTTTTCAAAATTCGTTATGGTTATAAACTTATATTATTACTTATATCAAAATAGCATTAATTGGGATATTGACTATATGTTATATAAAGTAACGAATCCTCTATTAATTTTCATAACTTTTGTATGTTTTTTCATATTGTCTAATCATTATCCTATGCACAATTTTACTATGGACAACAAAAATATAATATCAAATCATATATGATCCACATACAATGTACCATAAAAACCTTAAGTCTAAGAATGATTCATATCGTTGTGACTTAGAGAAATCCCAGAAACACATGGATAACACTCTATATGGGTTCTCAAGTGGGTCAATTCGATATACTTATTCTCTAGTAATTATCTATATATTAGATTAAGCGAATACCTTTGCTAATAGTTTATGAGAATAGTTACCTTTCTTCTCTTAAAAGTACACATAGCGTATATCAATTTAAGCTAAATTTATTAATGTCCTAGTGTTGATAATCCTATGATCAAAAATATTTAAAAAAGACGAAATCTTATCAATTTAAGTTAATTCTTCTAATTGTCATTTTAAAAATTTTATATTAGAAGCAGTGAATATTTATGATAAATAAAACTTATGAATAAAATGTCACTTGGTAATGATAGAAAATAAGTTCCTATTATTAAAGCAGCAACTCTTATGTAGGATTCTAATACTCATTTAAAAAAATAAGTAATAACTTTTAAACAAGTATATAAAAAAAATACTAATTTTTTTTTCTATTATTGTCAAAGCAAACATTCATCGTATATACTTATTTACAACATATACAATATATCAAAAATACGATTTATAACAAAAATACAATTATTACAGCGTCAAATTTTGGTATGCCCAATTCTCTTGACAAGTCACTGTCCTAAGGGTTTGCTCAGTTCCACTGCCCTACTAGTTATACCTGAAAATCATTTCAACCACGGAGTAAGTAATTTAAAATTACTCAGTAAGAACCATAAAACCCAACAAACTAATTTAACAAATTACAATATTCCAACCATACAAATAATAACTAATCAGGACAATAATATATTCCGTGTATCTAACGTTATACAATAACTAGTTAGGACTAACACATCCTAACTACGCAATTAACAATTCAATTAGGATATTACGAATAATCATAGTATAATACCATTTTCCTTTGTACACTTCCTACTCCATTTATTCTAATTCTACTATCCTATTCTCTTTTTATTTGATCAGTCATTCTTAGGTAAACTATGGATCGTAACCACGTTATTTATTTTACACACCAATACATGAATAAATTTGGCACAATTATAGTGCTATTATGGGGTTCAACATATCCTTAAGGGCGCCATGGCGAACTGCCGCTTCCTACCATGGGTTCAACATGCCCAAAGACGTCATGGAGGACTACCGTGGTTTCCACAAGGATGATAGTGGGTTCCATATGTCCCAAAAAGTGCCACAGTAAATAATAAATAATTATTCCATTTTGTCCAAAGCGACTCTACTGGTGTGCAAAAAAATTACAAAATTGTACCTCAAGAATATTGGCCACTTATACATTTCTCATCAATTCATTATATGTTCATATTACCTATTTACCCTTTACTATTACTCAAAGGTATTTTAGTAATTTATTAAAATTCTAACAATCACATATACAATATTTTTATAATTTCTTGCCAATATAAAATAATTTATACCTATTGCCACCTTTCAATACCTACCTAT
>CP135535.1:4839586-4871331 GCA_032402905.1 Khaya senegalensis
ACACACACACACACATATATACCTATATTAAACAAACATTGTCAAAAAGGTATTTTAAAATACCTATTTAGACGATGAATATTGGTGGAATAAGGTGTGACTATAAAGAATACTTAATCATTAATTTTTCACAATTTTATATATATATATATATATATATATCCACACATATATTTAATCAACCATTTAAAACACTTCCAAATTCCACACTCGTATCTATTCTCCGGCAATGGGATTTTCTTTTCTGTATACATACACACATACTTAATCAACCATTTAAACACTTCTGAATTAATGTAATTTAAAACTAAATAAACAGTACCCGAAATAGACTATTTTGTCATTTTTCTATTTTTCTTCCATTTTACACATTCAAACTAATTCCTACCCATTTCATTTATTCCCAATACAATTACTAACATATAAACACATCAAAAATATCATAATTTAACACTTAATAAACAGTATCCTGAAATGGATCATTTGCCATTTTCTCTATTTTTCTGCCATTTTACACATCTAAACTAATTCCTACCAATTCCATCTATTCCCAAACACATTTATACACATTTAAACATATCAAAATACATTAAAATCAACCATTTAAGTACTATATAAATAGTGATTGAATATGTCCTATTATGTATAAACTAAATTTTTTCTTATTTATACAATTCTATTCACTTTAATCTATTTTTCAAATACTCAATTTCATAAATTAGATATCAATTCTACAAAACTCCTAAATTATAAAGTTAACGTTTAAGATTCTTACCTCAAATCCAAAGGTGATGGTTATTGCACCAAAATTCAAGTTAAAAAATACCTAGAACACCATTTAATCCATAAAATTACTATTTAAATAATTTTTTTCAACAACTCCAAAAACTAAAACTTAATGAAATCAAGAATTTTATCCGTCAAATTAAAGCTCTCGACAGGTAGAATAAGTTTTCCTTTTGCTGTAACGCGATTAAACGGACAGATAATGATATTTCTCTTGATTTTTTCTAAAAAAAAAATGAAAAACTTAAAAGAGAATTGAAAGGAGACCTCACGGGAAGAGAGAGAAGAATATGAATTGAATCTCCAATTTTAAAAAGTCAAAATTTTATCCAATTTTATATTTTTACAAAAATTATACTTTTATCCAATAACTTTCCCAAGCTTAAATTTCACTTCTAAGAAAATTATGAGGCTACTTAGGCTATTTTCAAATTCTTTCACTTTAGTCTATCAGATTTTAGAGACACGAAATTTAAAAATTTCTTATGAAATGACCATTTTGCCCCTAAAGAAGAAAATTGGTCGTTTTAATCTTTTTTTCTCTTTTCTAAGGGTATTCTTGTTTAAATTTGATTTTGTTTCTTTCTACATACTTCTAACAATATTTCTAATATTTTTAGAAATTTAGATTTTAATCTGACATTTGTGACATTGACAAATTGACCATTTTATCCTTTTCGACAAAATTGTCATATTTTTCGACAAATTAGCAATTCTTGCCATTCTAAGATTATCTAACCTATATTTTTCTTCAGTAATAACTAAAATATAACCATTAACTCAATCGTCTCTCATTTGATCCATCAACGCTCATCCAAAATGATAGTTTTGCCCTTTACTGTTATTTTGACCCATTTTTTGCTAAAATGGCTTTAACCAGAGTTCCAAAAATTATTTTACATATTTCATAACCCAAAACTCAAAATATACTAAAAAATAATTATATTAAGATTTCAGAGGAATATCTAGATTTGAGGATGTTACCTCTTACTCCATTTTTCACTTCGAAATCTACTTTATCTCTATGAAATTTTATATTCCTTTTAATTCTCTACATATTTTTACATATGTGACAACCATAACCAATAACTAAAACCCAACTAGAAGATTTGTTATCATTAATATTAACCTCAATCATAATTATACCTAAAAAGGAAACAACTTATTACTTTTTCTTTTTCAAGTCCTTAAGTTATGTTGCACAATTTCTTTTCCAATACTCATCCTTGTATAGAAAAAACACGTGTCCTTGTCTTTCTTCTTATTAAAACTACCATTGGGCTTATAAGTGGCGATTTTTTATGTCTTTCCCTTCAAACTTTTCTTAAGGCTTTTCTTAAACATTTTAGAGCCACTCAAAAGCATTACAGAACTCTTCTATAATTTTAAGTCTTTCTTAGTTATCCTCAACATATTAAGCAATTTAGGAAGCATAGCATCCATCTTCTTCATATGAAAATTCAAAATGAACTAAGAATAAGACTCTGATAATGATTACGATACAAGATCCATCTATATAAGTCTTGATCCTTCACAAAACCAAGATTAGCTAATTTTTCAATGTTACTAATCATTTTTAGCACATGGTCATTAATTGAAGTACTATCTCTCATCCTAAATTAACAAAGAACCTTAGATATCTCATATCTTTTAGTGCGAATAGATGCATCAAATAACTCCTTGATATGCATTATAATTGCCCTAGCATCCATAGATTTATGTTGCTTTTACACTAATGATATTAAGCCTAGCATCACACATACTGCCTGCTCATCATCATCATGATACTTCACCCAAGCATTGTATTCCTCTTGTGTTACATTTTTAGCAAGTTCTAACAAAACACTTTGTTCTAGGATATAGACTTTCTTCTCTTGCCTAAGAATAATCTTTAGGTTATGATACCAATCTATGAAATTAAGTACAATTAACTTATTAGCATCAAGTATGCTTCGAAGAGTTATATTGTTACTCATATTTTAAATAAAAACCTATGTGAAGAATAAAGAATTTTATTAGAATTATTATATTAATATAAATCATCAGACATTTGGACTTTTAATCTAATGGTTACTTGTACTATTTTATTTGAATTTTGTCAAAATTATCATAGGTTAGGATCCCATCTTGCTAAAATAAAATGACAACGAGAGTTAACCACTCTATTTATGTTTGATTAGGCAAGTACTTATTACCAATTACATCTCATGTAATTCTTAGACTTGTTTAGTTGATAACTTTTGCCATAACAACTTTTGTCAATTATATCTTATATAAAACTTAACCTTTGCCTCTAAAATAAATAGTCATGATAAGGACCAACTCATCAAGTATTTTAATTAAGTCAAACTGTTATTTATAACCTCAACATATTCAATGTCAAACTTAATCTTGACGAGGGCCAAGTAATCCAAGAATGGAAAAAAAAAAAAAAAACTCTAATTTTGATTATAATAATAAAAAGCCATGATATAGACTTAAATTATCTAGAGAGATTATTTTTAATTTATTTTAAACTTTAGAATAAAATATTTTGAATGAAAGAATACACCAATTAGGTTTCTAAGAGAGTAATGGGGTCACAAAGGTCCCACTTAAAAACAAAACTCTTTAGACTCTTATTGCATTTTTAATAGAACCAATCTTAACATGCATCAATCAAACAAGCAATTAAATTTTAAGTTTATTAGGTCTCATATATGCATTTATATTTATAAATCTCATATGTAATATAACAAGCATCAGAGATTACTAGTAAGATGATTATGGGCTTTAATCTAGAATAATTTTTTTGAGCCAACAAAAGAAATTATTAGGTCATATTCTAGGAATAACTAATTACTAAGTATTCTAAATGCTTTGAACTTAATCTTCATAGTGCCTTAGTCTATCATAACTTCTTGTTTTCTTGGTTTACTATGATTTCTTATTTTCTTCCTTTCCTTTTATCCATTTGTCTTTAAGGTGAACAAAGGAAAGAATTAAAGAATTTTGATTTCACTAAATTCAAGGTTATGTAGATATCTTTTTATAGTACTAGCTAAAAATAAATAAAAAGGTATTTATAGTTTTTAGTTATTTACTCTTAATCATATTAGAAGTATTTAAATAAAGATAAAGTTTAATCATATCTAATAGCATTGGTATCTCACTCTAATTAAACAATTAATTATTTTTTTAATTAATCAAATTAATTAAATAAAATTTATTATTATGATAAATATAAAAATATAATTAAAAATATATAATTTATTTAATTACATTTCAACCTTTAAATTTTTAAAAATTATAAAATAGTACATGTACTTTTAGAAATTATAAAATAGTATTAATATTTCTAAGCCCAAAATTTTTAAAATATTATTTTTCTATCCATAATTTCTAACATTATAAATTTATCCCAAAAGTTTTAGAACTTAACAATTAGGTCCTAAAACTTAATTTCTCAATACTCTAAAGTGTAACCTGTTAAGCTCTTTCTTATATTGGCTATAGAGATACTTATAGATTTAAAAAGTCTAGATAAATTAATTTAATTAATTTATTCTCAATTGACACTTTAATTAAGAAACAAACTTTTATAGATTAAGAGCAGCATTTAGCAATATATTATGATCCCTAATTGAGAAAGAATAAATATTCTAATAAAACTTGTTCCATATATGATTACTTTGCTTTATACATATCCCACTTATGATTTTAGAATATAATAAATGTCTATTCTATTAAATCATGATCATCAAAAAAAAATTTGACTTAAATTGGTAATATAATTTTAGAGCCTCTAAAACTCTTTTCAAAATTGGCCATGGTCATGGACTTATATTATCACTTATATCAAAGTGGCACTACTTGGGATATCGACTTTATGTTATTCAGTGCGGTGAATCCTTCATTGAGCTCTCACAACCTTTATGTATTTTTTTATATTACTTAATTATTACTCTATATGTAATCTTGCTATTGACAACAAAGGTGTAATATCAAAGCATATATGATCCACATACAAGGTACTATGAAAACCTCAAGTTTAAGGATCATTTATACTATCGTAACTTAGAAAAATTTTATAAACATGTGGATAACACTTCTTATAGGTTTTTAAGTGAGTAAGTTAAATGCACTTATTCTCTAATAAGTATCTATATGTTAGATTAAGTGAACTTCTTTACTAGTAACTTATAAGATCAACTACTTTCCTTCTTTGAAGATGCAAACATAACATATGCTAATTTAAACTAAATTTATCAATGTTTTAAGCTAGATTTATCAATGTCTTACTATTGATAATCTTACAATTAAGACCATTTAAGAATGATAGAATACCATAAATTTAAGTTAATTCCTTTGGTTATCAGTTTAATGACTTTATATTATAAGTAATTACTATTTATGATAGACAAAACTTGTAAATAAAATATCAATTTTATTAATAATTTGTAATTACATATTTATCCCTATTGGATATAGGGCACATAACTAACACATAAGTGAATTGAGACTGGTGCACTACAGTTTATAGCATTCAATCCCCTCTAGATACCTCAAGAAAACAGATTTTAAAGCTCTTAGTTTTAGTTTGCCTTACCTCATGTGTGCATAGACAAGCACCCAAAAATTCACAACTCTTGTTAATTTGCTGGTTTTCCAAACCAAACTTTTTCTGGAGTTTTTCATCCTAAAGTTGTTGATAGACATATGTTCATAAGAAAGGCTATTGTCACCGATGCTTCTACCTATAAGATTTTACTTAGTTTGGAATGAATTAATAAACACTCTACACTTTCAAGTAATTTTTTATTTATTCTTTCAACAAAACTATTTTGTTGGGTGTCATTCTGATAATTCTATGCCTAGTAATTACTTCCTTCTCATAGAAATTATCAAAGACTTTATTACAAAATTTCAAACCATTATTTATTCTAAACCTTATAACTTTTCTACCTAACTATTTTTCAACCAATGTTTTCAATGTTTTGAACTTTTCAAAGGTTTGATCTTCATATTTGAGTACATAAACCTAAAGGTTTCTTGAGTAATCATTAATTATGGACATGAGAAACCTTCTACCATTCATAATAGATACTTAATATGGCTCTCATAAATCACTATGAACATAATCTAATGCCTTATTTGTCCTATTTGTCCTATCTTCACTATGTGTAAATTTTAACCTATGAGATTTTCCAATCACACACTCTTCACAAAAACTTAATGATTTTATCTTGTCATTTCTTAATAATCCTCTCTTAACATGTTCATTCATTCATTTTTCATCAACATGTGCCAACCTAAGATGCCATAATCTGACTTTATCAAGATTAGACTTTAAACCTATTGAAATATTAGTTATTATAGTAAATCTATCTAACACATACAAATCATTGTTTCTATGGCCTTTCATGATAACCATGGACACTTTAATAACCTTTAATGATTTATTCTTTGCCTTAAACATGCATCCTAACTGATTAAGCATTCCTAAAGATATTAAATTCCTTTTCAATTCTAGTACATGTCTCATATGATGCAAGTCTTTTTTATAATCATCAATCATCTTTAGTGTGATGGTGCCTATTTCAATTACATTGCATGCAATGTTGTTCCCATCAATACTTTTATACCATTACAAAGTTCATACAAGATGAAGGAATTCTTACTTAGGCACATGTGAAATAAATAGCCTGAATCAAGAATCCATTGCCCTTTTGACTTCTTATCTATGGCAATAAAGAGTATTGTTGATTTATAGCTCCCTCTAAATGTAACAGCTACATCTTCATCCTTTTCTTTCTTTCATTTCTGTTTTTGCCTTCTCTCAGGGTAATTTTTTTTTTAAATGGCCCTCTTTATGACACTAAAAATATTTGTAAACTTTGATCTTTGGTTTTAATCTCTAGTTCTTAGTTCCCTTAGAATTCTCCATCTAACTTCTTTCTCTTACAAAAAGACTTTCAACATTCCCCACATCCCTTAATTTTGCTTTCTTCTTTGGTTTCTTTGAATTTAATGCAAGCTTTACCTCTTAATTGTCAAAGAATCTCTACCAAGAGTCAAGGTATCCATGAAATATTCATAAGAGTTTGGTAAAGAACTAAAAAGGATCATGGCTTATTCTTCATCACTAATTTTTATATCAATGTTCTTTAAGTCTAAAATTACTCAATTAAATTCATCCAAATGCTCTTTTAATGATCCTCCCTCCTACATAGCAAAAGTATACAACCTTTTTTTTTTCATATACAATTGGTTAGCAATGGATTTTGTCATGAATCTACCTTATAATTTCTTCTATAAACTTACTGTGATGCTCTCTTTAGACACCTCTCTTAGAACCTCATCACCCAGGCTCAAAATAATGATAGTGTGAGTTTTTCTTAGTATACCCTTTTTTTTTCCTTCTCACTTAGAGTTTCTGGCATATTTGCTCCATTTAGTAAAGCATCTTCAAGACCTTAATGCACTAAAAGTTCTTTCATTTTGATTCTCCAAGGTTAAAGTCATTATCACCTACAAACTTCTCAAGATAGAACTCAATTTGAGCCATTTTAAACTAGGCTTTAATACCAATTTGTTATGCTAAATGACACCAAATTCAATCACCAAAATCATAGCTTAAAACTCTTAATGATTACTATCGAATTCAAAAGAAGCATGAAAAACCTCTTAATGAAATAATGTAACTCAGCCAATGAATCAAACACTAAGAAAATAACATAAGTAATTAAATGGTTTGGCCAAAAACTATATGGCTTAAGTCCACAACAAGAACAACAAGCAATCTTATTCAATTACCTCAGGCAAATCAATATACAAACATATTAAAAGAAGTTACAAAAAATTAACTAGAATAGAAGAACAAATCTTGTCTCAGTTTATTTGTCCTTTTCACCTCTCAAGTTAACCTTCCTCACGAATTCGTTATTCCTTAGCTCATGTATAAACTAACATTATCCTTACATATTTTCCTTTCTTTATTACCAACTCACTTCATTAACTAATTAATTATAGAAAGTAATCAACTCTAATTGTGTCAGTTTTCTAGCTAATGAAGAAACTATTTTTGCTAGGTCATTGTGTTAAGTGAAGTTACATTTTACTATTCTTAAGCAAATGTACAAGCTAGGAGCATTGATCTAGATAAGAAACATTATGAAATAGTGCAAAGAGTGAAGCAAACTTTACAATGATATAAAGAGATTTAAGACATTATAGCTATCCATTGGTTGGACGAATTATCCAAAGGGAATTGTTTAATCATAGCAAAAGTGTAAAAAATTAACCATTGTCCATCACAACCTTTTTTTTATAATAGAAATATTTACAAGTTCCACAGAAAAATATATTGGTCTAACTGAAAGGGGTATTTTTAAATTCATCATTTAAAGTTTAACAAAATCATGCATGTATGCAAGTTTTTAAAAATTAATAAAAAGTACCTTTTAATAATAAAATTGTTATGTTCAGCCGTTAATTAACTAATTAAAATAGCAAAATGATTAAAATAACCTTATATATAATTTTAAGTATTGGTGATACCTTTCACATACCTTTTTTTAGATTTTAAAAATTAACAGAAAGTATCATTAAAAGCTATTTTTAATATTTTGGTATTTAATTTAATTTAGTTTAATAAATATACATAAACTAGGTACAAATTTTAACATAATAATAACATAAATTACTTATTTATATAGAAATATAAATTATTTAATTTAATAAATATAATTATCAGTAATACTAAAATCTAATTTTAATATTATAAATAATGAGCACTGTCTAGAAACACATGATGACCACCCAAGTGATGAGAACCCAAGTGATGAGAATGTCAGTGGTTTGACATCACTTTATCTATATTATCGTGTAATTCAATCATTTTACCCTATATGTCTTAATTAAACACAAGATATAGAATGTGTCATCCTTGTATGGTTCAATTATATATTTTTTGATATCCTAAGTAAATTTATTCTATCAAATGAAGTCAATCTCACATATTAACTTATTTAAGCATGGCCATATATTTTTTAATGCAACAGCTCAAGTCTAACAACTACTAAGTAGACACTATCTGTTTTAGGCACACAACCCATCATGGATTTATTCTTAAACTTTACAACCCAAAAAGTATCTACTTAACTCACCCGCTAACGATGTAAAATGTAACATTCTTTCCCTTCCCTCATTTAAACCTCGCATCCTCATGAGAAAGTCAGACAAAATGTTTACATATCAGAAGATATATCACAAATTAGAACATCCACACATCGGGTAGCAGGCTGGCTTTGATACCATATGTAATAGTTCAGCCCAACAACTATTGAGTAGATATTGTTCATTTTAAGTACATAACCCATCATGGATTTATTCTTGGGTTTTACAACCCAAAACACGTTTATTTAGTTAAGAGAACCTAAATTATACATCATGTAGCCCAAACTCACCTGCTAGCGATATGGGATGTGATATTTAAAGTTTCACTCAATTAAATGGCCTAAAACATTACTCCCATTATATAGGAGAGATAAATTCTATCTTGACGGCATACATTCCTCTACACAAGTTATAACATATTAGATTTTTTTTTTATAGTCTATCTTGTTACAAATAACATTTAAGAATATCAAAATATGACATTCTCTATGTTGGGAACCATGGTAATTTCAAATCCAAAGATCTTATACACCATTATCACTATGTGAATTACTTATAACACTCATATAACGATCCGCGTAGTGTTCTCATAATAGGTCGATCTAGTCTATTATTTCACTTACTTATACCCATATATTGACTTAATATCTCATATTATAATACACATATGTTGTTATCAATCACTACATATACTAGTCTATATGCATTATTACTACCTTATTTATAATAATACTTAATAGGGATATTTAAGAATAGTGCCCAACTAATTGAACTTACTATTTTAAGGACATTATTATATTTATTAAATATATATATGTAATAATAAAATAATCAAATAATATATATATAAACAAATGTCATGATATAAATATGTCAAATATCCAAAATACTATTAGATTTAGGGCATATATCAATACTTAACACTTTTAATAGTCTATCTTCTGTTAGTGCACTCATATTGCTAACTATTACTTTAGGTAGAATGTCATCTTGGCCTAAGAATGCATACTTCATATTTGATGGTAATGATTTATGTTATTGTAATTCATTCCTATTATAAGCATCCAAGACAAAAGATTGGTATGGTCCTCAAAATATTACATCAATATATCACATGCGTAAATCATAAAGGCTACAACCCTAAATTATTTAAACATGAAATAATAATCTTTAAGCACAATGCAAATAAAAATAACCATAATTAAGTTTGGAATTTTCATAAGTTAACATAAAATTATGAAAGATTTAATTAGAATTTTATCCTTAGCCCTACCAAATAAAATTAGCTACTCAAGAATATGATAAAAATAAATAAAATATAAGAAAGAACCATAAAGGTAAAAGAAGAATGCACTCTTCTTGATCTTGGCTTTCTTAGAACTCTTTCTTGCCTTTTTTTTATGTATATTTTAGTCTCTCTCTTATTTTTTGAAAATAAGAATATCCTCTCTTTACATAGAAAAAGTCATGGCCTAGTTCTCCTAATTCTAAGCAAAGTATGATTTACATAAATCCTTTTTTAACTAAAATTTAATATCTTTATGACTTGTCAAAATATGGGTTATATATTGTTTTAGTTACTACAATTGGACTACTTTGAATCTAATAGTGAGTAAGTTATCAATAAAAAACTCTGGATCTCTAGTTTTTAATAAAGAAAACCTTTTATGATTTAAAGTTTGATAGAGAAAAGTATTTCTATTTTAATAACAACTACTCAAGCTATCAATTCTAATATACTTAGAATTATTTTTTCTTATCTCCCAAAGAGTGGCATTATTTTTATTTTATAAAAATAAGTCTTCAATAGTGTATTATATGATAATCTTTCTCATTTTCTTTAGGAAAATATTACCTCAATCCTTAAGGAAAATATTAAAAAAGTATCTTTTAAATCCATTTTTTCATCTTTGCCTTTAAAAATCTATAAAATAATAAATAAAACACCTAAAAAGACAAGAAAACGGTTTAAAAGATTAAGATGTAAATGACATAAATATATTTAAAATAATAGAATATCATGAATGCAGTAGGAGGAAGTGTTTTGATGAGCAAAAGGCATAATGACACCTATTCTTTACTTAAGGAAATGATTGTGAATGCTTATAAATGGTCATTTCATCTATCTACACCAAAGAGTATTTAGAATTCATAAAGTTGTCCCCATTACCACTTTATTTTCTCAAGTAGCAACATTATAAGCAATTGAGGGTCTTAACAACTAACGTCATTTTTACCTCATTTTTAGTATGAATGGTGTACTAAAGGCTATGGTAGTACTTAGTGACAAGTAGGAATATTACTTATCTTAAGCTGAACAAGTGACACTTGAAAAAAATTTTAATGGGAAAAGGAACAACCTTATGCCAACACATATAATCTAATATGAAGAAATCAACTGAATTTATCTTGGAGAAATAATCAAAATGCATTGGGACCACTATTAAAATTTCAACAACCATTGGTATTTCAACAATAACAACTAGAGAAGAAAGCATCCTTAGAAGAAGCATTAGCAAAACTTATTGTAACTACTTCTCAATTCATGAAAAAACCTACTACAATATTTTAGAACCAAGTACCATCTATTCAAAACCTAAAAGTTCAAGTAGAGTAATTAGTTAATTCTATAAACAATACCTTAGGGTACACTAGCTTCTAATATAAAAATAAACCCAAAAAAATGTGAATATTATCACATTCTATAATAGCAAAGAGTTTACAGCATCATTTGGAAGAAGCATTACAAAGTGCACATTGAAGAGGCTGAACATTCTAAGAGTTTTGGTTACAAAAGAAAGAAAAGCCAAGATCTAAATTCTTTCTTGATAATCTCCACCTTATGTTTCCTAGCTTCTATAACCTATTAGAAGTAAAAATTACACAAAATTACACAATAGTTTTTGAAGTTCCTTGACATATTTAAGAAATTATACATTGATGTTCCTTTTACAAATGCTTTAGTACAAATGCCAAGTTAAGTGAAGTTTATGAAGGAGATTTTTTTCCAATAAATGCAAGTTGAAGGAATATGAAACCATAGCACTTATTAAAGAGTGCAGCACAATTTTGTTAAAAAAACTACCACTACAGTTGAGGGAACCTAGTAGTTTCACTATCCTTTACATTATAAAAAGTACCCATTTTGACAAAGTGTTTAATGATCTAAGGGTGAGCATTAATTTAATGCTTTTGTTTATATTTAGGCAACTAGATTTTGCATATGCAAAACCAAAAATGGTTTTATTGTAATTGGTAAATAAGTCCATCACATGTCCAAGAAAAATCATCGAGGATGTCCAAGTAAAGGTAAACAAGTTCATCTTCTTTGTAGACTTTATTGTTCTTAACATTGAGGAAGACTAAGAAATTTCAATCATTCTTGATTAATTATTCTTTAATACTAGAAAAACTCTTATTTATGTGTAGAAAGCATAGCTTATTTTGAAGGTTAAAGATGAAAAGGTCTCATTCAATGTCTTCAAAGCAATCAAACATTTAAGTAAAGTATTGATAGTTAGTTTAGGCAGGTCATCTACCAGTGATGATTTTAAGATATCACAACAACTTAATAAGAAAGATGATGTGAACATACAAAATAATGTTCAAAAGTTTCAATGGTCAACAACTCAAGGCTTACATTGTTCAAAAGAGAAACTTCTAAAAATCTACAATCAATGTAATGGACCCAAGATGATAAACCTCATCGAATAGTTAGGCTGAAGACTATCAAGCAAGTTCTTCTTAAGAGGCAACAAAGAGTTTTAAACTTTTGCATTTAATTTATGTTTATTTCATTTTTATTAATTAGCATCTGATTAATTTTTTTTAAGGGATCTATATGATGAAAGCACATTTTTTTAGAATGCAAGAAAGTTGACAGATTATTACAAAATTCACTAATTGATTCAAGTGTAAAAAAGCAAAAGAATGCGAAATTTAGGCCTCAATCTCTAAATATTCAAACCCAAACTCGAGAATACAATGCCTATGCACTTAAAAAAACCTTCTACCATTGCCATTGCTAATAATAATGAAGATGAGTCTTACAATGCTATAATTTAGAGGAGTCCTCTATTTCTTGATTTTTATTTTTATTTTTATTTCACATTAAAGACAATGTTTATTTTAAATTTAGGATTTTTTGCTTGCTTTGCTGTTTCATGTTGTTTAAATTTGATTGTGTTGGCTTGATTAATGTTATGATTTAAAATATAAGGCCAATGATAAGAAGACAATTTAAACTACTTATAACTTTTAAAAAAGAAAGAATATTATATGTGTATGTGTTTTGACTCTTAGGCCAATTTGACATTTGCCAACAATTCTTTAAACATTTTAAACATGGCCATAGTAACTCAATTATTTTGCCTACTTAAATAGTCATGCATTTCTTATATGTTACAAACCTTATGGAATTTTAAAACTCGTTTGAGTATCACTTAAGGCAAAATTTTATGATACATTATATTCAGAAGAAGATTTAAGTCATTTTTAAAGCAACTAAGCTTTTCAAGCCCACCTTACTTTATTATTTATCTCTAATAAACCCTATTGAGTCTTTCTTATCTTTTTCTTATCACCTACACATTTAACATAGCTTTTGAATAAATTTGCAAAGTTTTGTCCCTTGTTCATAAGCACATAACCACTTTAAACAAAGATTTTGAGTTGTGAGTAATTTTAAGAGAAAAGGATAGAGTTAATTGAAGTTTTAAAAGAAAAGAAAAAAACAACCTACACAATTTTGTTATACAAAAAAGAAATAAGTTTGGGGGTGTTAAAAAATGAGAAAGTAGATGAAAAATAAAGTGGATGAAAGAAAACAATAAAGGCTAGTTGTGGTAGATACTTAACAAAGATCATGGAATTGTTTGTGTGCATGGGGTGATTTGAGTTACATTAATATCCATGACCTACCATTACCTTAACCATACATTACAAGCCTAATAAAATTCTAAAGATCTTTAGTATTATGTTTTGCCTACATTAGTAAAAAGTGACATGAAAAGTAAGTTTATGGAATTTTAGAGTTTGAAATCAATGTGCACACACTTATATAAATGTATTTAAGTTTTGAAAATTTGAGTGAAAATAGTGCTTTATACACACACACTCAA
The DNA here is from genome assembly GCA_032402905.1 of Khaya senegalensis. Classification (NCBI taxonomy): domain Eukaryota; kingdom Viridiplantae; phylum Streptophyta; class Magnoliopsida; order Sapindales; family Meliaceae; genus Khaya; species Khaya senegalensis. The sequence goes on from CP135535.1 coordinate 4,853,650, forward strand.
AGAATTTAAGGTGGAGTGAAAATTTTGGTACTTGCATTAAATTTCTATATGTGTATAATATTTTAAGTTTTCCTTCAATATGATCTAGATAAAATCTTTAAGACCTGTTTTACAAGCTAAACCAAATCATCACTTGTTTTGCATATTTATTTATTAATTAGTTCTTTAATTTGGTATAGGACTAGCAAAATGTTAAGTTCAGATGTTCTTGACAAGCAAATTTTATACTCGCAAATATGGATATTATTGGTGAAAATGTTGGTACTTGGCTTACTTTTGCAAGTTTTGGGAAAAGTAATCAAAAGGAACACCTAATGAAGTTTGAAAACTATATGCATATCAAAAAGGCTAAAAAACAACAAGAAAAAGAGAGTAAAGCATTAAGGCATCCAACAAGCAACACATTGGCACTGAAACAAAGAAAACAAACCATAAAAATACCTTGAACTCGAGAGCCAAGCACTTAGGTAGTACTATAGTGATTTTGAACAGTGACACTAGTATAATGATTTTGAATAGTGACTCTACTACAATGATTTGAAACAATAAAAATAGTGACATGAATAGCTTTGAATGCTTAGGTATTATTGACATTTTTACCTCTTCTATGGAACTACCCGGAGCCGTCCCGTCGCTAAGTATACCTGAAAAAACAATCAACCATAAGGGTTAATAATTAGAAATTGCTTAATAAGAATTCAAAACTCTAATAGATATGTATTCAACTTAATCCATTCACTAAAATAGCACCTCTACCACATGAATATTAACTTCTATAAAAATTTTAGTAAGAGTTCATCTATATATATAGACTACACTACCTGTAAAGAAAACCAGAACACTCCCAATATCATTCAATAACGACTTACTATTTCTTCAACAGATGTCAATACCATTACACATCGTCTTTTAGCACGCAGAAGCATTCTATTACACATTTCCTTTTCTCACTCTTTTCTATTTTATTTCTATATCATTCTAATTCTATTTATTTTATTTTTTCAGTTTAAAGTCTAGATTCTATTTTTATATTCTATTTTATATTCTAAATATAGTATACATCCTAAATTGTATAGCACACATCAACATGTAAGCAAAATAATTTAGTATATTCCATTTATTCTATTCTAATTCTGATTCTGATTCATTTTATTCTGGACTAGTCATAATAAGAGTAACCATAGATTTTGACACAATTCTCATCATACACACCCATAAATAAATTCTGTTCGAATTGTATAAATTTTGTGTTACCATGCCGCCCCGGCCAAGGCCAATATTGGAGCCACGTCTTCCTAGATATAACTAATGCAACTAATTCTAGTCTGAACTGGCATTACCTCACAGCTGAGGTGTGAAGGAATCCTATGATCCACAGTTATCCTAATATATAATTTTATTTTATAACTATTACTACCATTTTACCCTTAACTATTCTTAAAGACATTTTGATAATTTCATATTAACCATAATAATCACATACATGTACCCATAATCAAAAATCATAACAAAATAATAATACCTATTAATATATATATATATTAATATATTGTGATATTTGGATATAGATAAATCTTAATTTTTATTATTTCTTGTCCTTGAAAATGTTTTATGAAGTTCGTTGAAAGGAAACCGGGTGAAAATTGCATAAACAGGTCATTTTGTCATGTAAGAGTAAAATAGTCTTTTTACTCAAAATTATTGTCAAAGTGAATTTTAATCACATGTAAAGTTTTAAAACTTCATAAATATCATGTTGGTAAGTTTAATTTTAATTCAGAATGCATTTGGTATATTTTTACGAAGTCGGGGACATAAAGGATAAAAGGGTCATTACGTCAAAGGTCAGAAGGACTCCGCCAGAATCTGATCGCCTAGAATTTTTGTAAGTGTTATAATAGAAGTTTATGAGAAAAGATAGGTTGAATAATCTTAGAATGGCAAGAATCGCATTTTTGCCCGAAAAAGGGTGATTTTATCAAAAAGAGTGAAATAGTCATTCTGCAAAGGAGTAAAAGGATTCTACCAGAAATCGACCAACTAAAAATATTTTAAATAGTGAAAATAAGATGCAGGAAAAAAGTAAAATCAAATTTGGATGTGAATTCCCCTAGAAAGGATGAAAAATGACCAAAATGACCAATTTTCTTTATTTGGGGTAAAATGATCTTTTCACAACAATTTTGAAGAAAAAGTAAGAATTAAAACTAATGGACTAAAGTAACAGAATATAAAAATAGTTTGAGTAGCCTCATAATTTTATTGGAAGTTAAATGTAAGTTTTGAAAAGTTATTGGGTAAGAGTATAATTTTTAAAAATATGAATTTGGACAAGGCTCTTTGACTATTCAAACTTAGATTAAATCAACTTCTTCCTTCTCTCTTGCCATGAGTCATTCCTTCCCTTCTCTTTCAAATTTTTTTGGAAAAATCAAGTAAAATCTCACAATCCGTCCGATTAAATGCATTACCGCAAAAGAAAAAATTATTCTACACATTGAGAACTTTAATTTAACCGTAAAAGTTCTTGATTTTACTAAGTTTCAATTTATGAATTTGTTGAAAAGTAGTTTTGATGGTGATTTTATGGTTTTAAATGGTGATTTATGTGGTTTTACAGTATTATGAGGTTTACTCAAGCATTTGGCATACTTTGAAGGTAAAGGAATGTAATTTTTTTTTATAAAATTTGTGATTGGTGGTTGATTTGTATAGGAATAGATTTAGGATAATGTTTAGATGAGATTGAGTATAAGATAATGTATAAAATAGAAGAAAATTTGAAAAAATAGCAAAATGGTAAATTTGAGTACTATTTATTGAGCCTCTAAATGATTGATTTTAATATGTTATGATATGTTTTAATGTGTATAGATATGTTAGGGAATAAATATAATTAGTAAGAATTGATTTGAATGTGTAAAATAGAAGAAAATTAGAAAAATGGTAAAATAGTATATTTAGATACTGTTCATTATGTCTTAAATAATAATTTTTTTTCTTATAATTATATGTTAGTAATTGTATGGTGAAGTAATGAAATTAATAGGAATTGATTTGGTTAGTTAAAATCGAAGAAAAATAAAAAAATGGTAGAATGAAACTTTTGACTACTATTTCAGTGACCTTAATTATTATTTTTATTATATGTTTATATATTTAAAAGTATATTATAAAATATTAAAATTGGTAGCATTTGAGTTGAATGGAGAAAATAAGAAAAAAATTAGAAAAAGAATAAAATAATAATTTCGGTTACAATTGTAGAGAAAATCTCATTGATGGAGAATAAGTATACTTATGAAGATTTAAAAGTATTTTGATATACTAAGTATCTATAATGTTTTATATGAATTGTTGGAATGCATGGAGGAATTGTTATTATGACCTTATAATCAAAACATGATTAACAGAATTTAGAATAGTTGTAGTATTCCTGGTGTTACATGTTAGTTATTATAATAATTATAGTAGTTATAATTATTATGTAAATTTTTTTTAATAATAAATAATATGTTAGTGTAGTTATTCATTAACGTTGGATAGTTATGTGATATGTGTATCGTGATAATAGAAATTATAATTGTGATGGATAAATCCCAGTAAATCTGGTAAACTGAGTATTTACGAGTGTATGAGATTATGAAAGTATTATGAATTTTTTGTTAAGTATCACTATTTACAGGTGTATTATGCATTCATTATGTAAACGAATTTCATATGTGTATGAAAATCGAAATGTGGACACTGTGTATCATTTCAGTGTGTATAGATGTGCATATGTGATATTTATTGTATATGGTTTGAGTGTACAATGGTTTTCGAAAATGAATGCATTACTTTAGGTCATGTAGTATTAACTGTATAACTGCATTAGTTATGGATCCGAATATTCAGATACCCTTCACACCCTCTGATTTGGTTATAGTCAAGTTATATAATTGATCATATGTAAAATATATGCTCAGCCTGATAAATGAGTGGTGTGAATGGATGAGGGTTGGACAAATTTACTTAATAGTCACGATCTATAACTATGTTAGTATAACCAATCAGATAATGTCGGTAATTTGTCAAAAATATCATATGATATTGATTTCAAAATGTATATAAACTTATTTGCATTCTATACAGTAATTATGAGCATTGTATGGATAGTGATACGAATTGTATGGTCAAATTATTATTTATATCATTAGATTATGTTAAGGCAATATGGGTTTAATGGTCTCTATGCCGTTAGTATTGCATAGCGTATATAGTAAAGAAACAAATTATGTAATCGAATGTTATGTTTTCTTACTAAGCTATTTCACTCACTCTTTATGAATTGTGGTTTTACAGGTAAGCGGCGTAGCAAAATATGGATGCGAGCTCTTCGAGGTATTAACAGGGCTAGTATCCTTGTGATAAGGGTCTTTATGGTGTTAATGTGCAATTTTGCATATACATGTATATGTATACTGGTACACTGAATTTATATTTTTGAGTTACATACTGTAGATTATGTGTGTAACCAGGATATTATACATATCCAGCTTCCGTGTGTATATATATATATATATCATATATATCTTTCTGCTTTGGAAAAAAAAAAATTCCATATTTTATCTTGTGTAGTTGTTTTTAAATATAAAAGTATTACATATATTTATATGTACTATACTATAATACCATACCATATACTATGATTAAAACATACAACGTCGTAAAGGTATTTTAAAATACATCGGTCTGGCGATGGATGTTAATGGAATATATTACACATTCCAATACAATGCATTCTATTTCTGATAACCTTTCAAAATTATCCCAACACTTCTAAATTTCATAAACATACCCTTTTTCTATGAATGGAATTTAATTCAATATATTCCATAATTATATCAATAAATTAATATATTTATCCAAATATAATACAATAGAACCCATATGATTATTCATACTCTCTAATGACTGAATTTTCAATTATATTATTTTTTCAATATCTTCTAATTTTATCCACCCAAGTCAAATTTCACCAATTTCAATGTTTTATAATACATTTATAAATATATATAGATATATAAACATATCATAAAATAACATTTAAAATTACTCAAATAATAACTAAAATTATTATTTTACCATTTCTTAATTTATCTTCTGTTTTAACCAATCAAATCAAGTTCAGTTAATTTCGTTGTTTCACCGTACCAATATTAACACATAATGCCTCAATAAATAATATTCAAAATTTTCAATTTTGCTATTTTTTCATTTTTCTTTTAATTTACACATTCAAACCAATTTTTACCAATTTTCTCAATTCCCTAACACATTTATACATATTTAAACATATCAAAACACATCAAACTCAAGTATTTAAGTGCTCCATGAGCAATGACTGAAAATGTCCTAATATACATAAACTAAATTGTTTCTCTTTACACAATTATATTCACTCTAATATACTTCCCAAACATTTAATTTCATAAATTATACATCAATTCCACAAAACTCATAAATTATCAAGTTAGAGTTTAGGGGTCTTAACTCAAATCTAAAATTGATGGCAATTATAACAAATCCAAGTTAAAAATACCTAAATCACCATTTAAAACCATAAAACTACTATCAAAACCATTTTTCAACAAATTCATGAACTGAAACTTAATGAAATCAAGAACTTTTACAATCAAATTAAAACTCTCAACTCGTAAAACAATTTTTTTGTTCTACGGTAACGTATTTAATTGAACGGATTGTGAGATTTTACTTGATTTTTTTAATAAAATAAAAAAATTGAAAGAGAAGGGAGAGGGTGATTCACGGCAAAAGAGAGCAGGAGGAAAATGAATTGATCTAATTTTGAAAAGTCAAAGAGTTTTATCTAACTTAATAGTTTTAAAAATTACACTCTTACCCAATAACTTTCTAAAACTTACATTTAACTCTCAAAAAAATTATGAGGTTACCCAAACTATTTTTAGATTCTTTTACTTTAGTCCATCAGTTTTAATCCCACTTTTTTCTTCAAATTTCTTATGAAAAGATCATTTTACCCCTAATAAAGAAAATTGATCGTTTTGGTTCTTTTTCATCATTTTTAGGGGAATTCACATCCAAATTTAGTTCTCTTTTTTTCACATCTTATTTACAACATTTACAAGAGTTTAGGGTGGTCACAAACTGGCAGAGTCATTTCGATCCTTAGCGTAATGACCATTTTGCCATTTTCAATAAAATTATTCATTTTCATTTAAAATAGTAATTTTGGCATTTCTAAGGTTATAAAATCTATCTTTCCTTCTAACACATTCTATTACACTAATTTACATCCTCAACATCTAGTTTGGTCAATCGAAATTTTATCAAAATAATAATTTTACCCTTTCTTGTCAATAGTATCCATTTTTACTAAATTTCCTCTAAACGCATTTCTAAAACTTCTTTTCTATTTTTCTCTACTCCAATACTGTTATTATATCCACTTCAATGTGAATATTATAGCGAATTTAGGCAATACCTAAATTTGAGGATGTTACATCTTCAAAATAGGCTTTTATTATCTCTTGAAATGTTTTTGAAAGAACATATATAAACAAACTTGATTTGAAAATGAAAATAGAGAAAATAGATGAAGATCATCTAGATTTGAGGAAAGTCATATAGTAATTTGGAAGAATTCAACACTTTCTTATTTATTTTTCCATTGAGATATTGAACTTAGTCATGATAGTTTTATTTCATTATCTAACAAACTAAGTTTTATATTTGATGGTTATGATATAGCCAAATTAAGATAATTTGGTTTTTGTTTTTTAAATTAATTAAAATTTTTAATTATTGGTTAAGTGTCCTTCATTGTTCTTAATATTTCTAATTAATTAGCTACTAGTTAGATGCTTTAATTGCATATTGATGCCCTAAGAAAGGATATTTATAATTATGATCTTATGATGAATATCATTAAGTCTATGTAAGATAAAAATATACATGTATATTTAGTGTAATTAATACTATGATTTAATGAATCTTTAATTATCCTAATTTACATAAGAATATTATGAATTGATAATTAAAAATATTTTTATCATAACCCTTAAAAAAGGCTAATAAATATTTTTAGGATCTCAATTATCATTTATAATCTTAAGCTTAGATAATAAGAGTAGGAATAATCAATTTAGACTAGCTTAAGTGAAATTATATGCCCTAAAGTTATTATTATTATTTATTTATCTTTATTTTATTTACTTTAATTTAGTCGCTAATTCTTTTTAGTGTAAACCATCTCTTTATTTAACTCATTTATTAGAATATATAAACTGATATTTAAAGCATGAATAATCAATTTTCATAGAAATGATATTCATTTATTATTATATTACTTGTTTACAATAATGTACACTTATATTTGCATATTTTTCACAAAGTAACCTTTAAGAGAAGTTATCTCAATCTTTAAGAAATAAGAAAACTTTGAAAATGCAACTTTTAAATTTCTTTTTTCATCTTTGCTTATAAAGACCTACAAAATAATTAAAACAAATAAAACAACTATAAAATACAAGAAATAACTAGCAAGATTGAGGCATATATGACATAAATATATGTAAAATAATGGACTTATCAAGAAATAACACTAATGAGATTAATACCTTATCATTCTTACATTGAAGTGAAAAAATAATGCAAGTTAAAATATAAAATAGTAACATCTAAGTTTCTTAAGGTTTGAATGAGGATGTGAATGCCAATGACCATAACGACCAATCTCTATGGATCAGCAATATGTCAAATGCAAAAAGAGAAATCATGTAGACTAAAACACCAATTATTGCCAAGAAAGAACTTGGGCGAAACGTACAAATAAACTCTAATCTCCTAATGTAAATTATGAATTACACATGCACTATTCTCCTTATTAAGATGCATAGACCTTAAGCAAAGTTGAGACCGTTCAAACTTCACAATGTTCTATTGAAACCATTTTTTAAATCATATTCATTTAAACCTTAACCTAGGTCAAAAGGCATTGACATCTACGAGGTAATTTCAAGACAGAATAAGGTCATAAACATTAAGAATTTTACACTAAGTGAAAATTATGAAGCCTTAAGTTAGTTCATAATTATCTAGATATCTCTTACTATCAATATCAATTAGACCTTTTAAAATCATAATTATTGAAATCACTTAAAGTCATCACTACCATTTAGCCTTCTTTTGAATGTTATAATTACTAAGACCTCTTAAGGTCATCATTGCTAAGACCTCTTATTTCATCATCAAAAATAAGACCTCTTCTCATTTTTTTTCTAATAAAACTTCTTAAAGGTTATCTATCAAAGCTCTTCCATTTAATAATAAAAAATTATAATGTCAATTTTGTTAGGATATGTCCTAGAAGTTATTCATATTGTTGACTTCAAAGATATTTTATTTTATATATATTTATAATTTATAATTAATTAAAAAAAGTATTCTTTATTTACTTATATATATTGCTTTCTTTATTTTGTTATGTATTTAAATAAAATATATTTATAAATTATTTGAATAATTTTTTTAATTATTAAATAAATTATTCAAACTATTCTCTAAGTAGGTGATATTGAATAAGCAATAGTATCTTATAGTAAGTATATTGAATGTTTCCGGTGAATATCATAAAATAATATTAGTACAAATAATGATAAAAATCATGTTATTAAGATATTAGTATGGATTAATAGTTTAGTTAAAGAACTCTTATTCAAACATGACCAAATTTGATAAATCACATAGTAAAACATGTAGTCAATGATTTATCGTATAATTATACTAATGTGTGATATAATCCTTTAATCTAAGACATTATATTCTAATATGATGTAAATGCATATGATTCATATAGTGTATAAGTGCGAGACTAATCACATCTTATATGTTAAAACCGGTTTGGTCATGCGTTGTTTGCATTGAAAATGAATGATAGTTAAGATGAGATTCGTTAGCTTGATATAAATACAAAATTGAAATATCCATTAATTTTGTCTAAATTTGAGTTCTTAAATAAATATTAATAAATACCTAAAAAGTAAATCTTTTGTCAAAGTAAATTAAAGTCATACGAAAAAAGTTCGTAATGATGAATTCAGGCTATATTGATTGATGATTCGTGTTTATATCGGTTTATGATTTTGACATTCCATAAACCCTTACTTGATTAAGATTGAACAATGGAAGAATATTATTCACATGGCACGTACAATTTGGATAGGTTCGATAAAGAATTTTTTCATTGTGGTTTAGGAATTATGGTATATTACTAAATATTTACCATAATCATTGAACTTTCAAAGTGTTCAAACTCGAAAAATTCGAAACTAGTTCACAACTAATTCACTGTGAATCTATATGGTTATATTAATAATCCAATGAATTGAAAGATGTTCAAGAAAGAAAAAAATATTATCTATAGATGACTAGTACCTTCCGAAATAATGTAATAGTCAAAGTATGTGTGTGTATATATATATGGTTTTATAAAATATTTGAAAATTTTGCATAATTTTACATTTTCATATAATTTAGTATAAATTACATGACATATTGATAATAAAGATTATCAAATGAATTAAATATAAATTTTCAAAAGTTGCCTTAATAATTTATAATTATTTGATAATTATCATTAAACTCTTAAAGATATATTTAATTTTTTACTCAATTGTTAAGTAAATATAATTATATACAAGTATAGGGACTAAAGTGCAATAAATGATAATTATTATATAATTACTATTTCACCCTTAGTTTACACTTATCCATTAATTTACTTGATTATTAAGTTTACAATTATGGATAAGTATAAGGATTAAATAATAAATAATGATATTTATTAGATAAATATCTTAATTATTTAAATCAAAATCAAAGAAAAATATAAAATGGGCATATTTTTCACAAGATGAAAAAGAAAATAAGCTTCTCTCTCTCTAAAATTAGGCCAAGCCCCTCTCTCTCTTAAATGGCATAAATTGTAAAGATTTTATAAATTTGAAACTTATCTTCATCAAATCTTTAAACTAACAAAATAACAAAACTCATCAATAGCTAGCATTATGCACATATATTAAATATATGTTGAATTTATGCATGAAATACTAATATTGTTGACAAAATTTATGAATTTGTTACATATTTAAACCATAATATCCTTTCAAATTTATGCTAGTTATATAAATAAGAAAACTCCCTGTTATAAAAAGTAATAATTTTTCTAAATTTCATATAAAAAAAATGTATCTTGACATAGTAATAATTATATGTACAGTCTAATAAATATATATATGTTACACTAAAAATAGGAAAAGATAGAATAAAATATATTTTTTAAATTGTTTGGGACAATAATTTATTCTTTAAACTTTTAACCATGTAATAACTCATTAGTATTGATACATTCTAGTTGAAACCGAAATATTTTTAGCTTCTCAAGCATATTTAGAATCAATTGGAACAAATTTTTTTGTATTTTTGTACTATCATCCTCAGAATTATTTTCTTCTACTTGTTGTTTAATTGTAGTAATAATTTCTTATTCAATTAAAGTATACATAATTTGTTGCTTATTTATATGATTAAGAAAAATATTAATATCTTCAATTATTGTAGTGAAGTTGTCAAATCTAATAACTCTAATTCTGCAATAGCTTTTAATTCTCCTCTTTCACTTTATTTTTAATTTGCAATTGATCGACATTGAAGAATTTAATTCTGCAGTGCTACTTTTTTAAAAACTATATCTATTACTTTTATTAATGTTCATACATTAGATTTAATATACTTTATTAATTAATTATTAACATAATGCATATTTTACCTCTATATCACTTATACTAAGAATAATTAAGTCAAAACAATAACTTTTGTAGTTGCACTTTTATTAAGTTATAATTTTTTTTTATAGTAATAAAATCAGTTTAACTCTAACCATATAACTATATATATAAAAAAAAAAAAAAAATTAACTGTAATATTATATTATATAACTATATATTATTTGAGTTTGGTATATTAACCTGAAATGAGCTAAGATCTTACCCAATTAATACTTATATTTAAAGAAACCTAACTCGTATTCTAATTACACGCTCCTTCCAAATAATTAGATTCCGATTATTTACTCCTTCCAAATAAGGCATGCCCATATTTTATAATAGCAGTGGTACCAAAGTCTCCATATCAAATTAATTTAATTTTAAAAATTTCAAATAAAATTTATGTGAAAAATACGTTACAATGTCAATAAGACTTTTGCTTAGGATTGCAATGTCTTTTGATGATGTGCTACGAGGGCAAAGCTGAAAAGTGTTTTAATAACACCAATTTTTAGTAAAATTCACTCATTTTTATATCAATATTTGACAATTACTGCTTTCATCTCACAACAACTAATCTATAACTTCAAAATTACCACATTAATACAAAACAATGCCACCTAACATATATGCAAAAAATAGTTATAAAAAGAAACAAGATTCAGTAAAATTACAAAATCAAAGGAGAGTAACTTTCAACTGATCCAATTATTTGTATTCAATTTAGTTTTTTCCAAGCAGCAATTTCATATACAGGCCTGCAAACCAAAAGATCTATCATTTACATGGATATTCAAATAATGTATTTGGTATATGTTAAGAAGGCTCATAAAAACCAAGACTACTATGGCCCAAGCTGCAACAAAGAGCTATTCCTAGAATTTACATCATAAATCAACACCCTCATCGAGGCCTTTAGAACCGATCATCACGTTAGAATCAATCTGCTTGTCAAACTTCTTCCTCCTCCTTTCCTCGAACTCTTGGAATCCTTCCATCTAAAATTGGTATTTTTGTAAAGTTCTCTATTAGTGACAAGTGTTTTTGATCAGAAAAAAATGTCAAGCAATCCATAAGGAAGTGGAGCTACGACTTACCTGCTGAAATTGATCCATTGAAATAGGATTGTTATGCAGAGATATATTTTGCAGAGCTTTGCAGTCCTTCAACAGATTACTAGGTATCTGTGAAATAGAGAGAATAGAGCTCTATAAGATCCTGTCCAAATAATAGATCTTGACATATGTTATATAACCAACTAGAATAAAGAGATTTAAAATCACTAAATGATGCTTTTTGAGGCAAAATGCTGGCAGTCACAGCTACCAATAACAAAAAATCGTGTAGATATATAATTATTTTTCTACCATGGGGCATTGCCGATTGACGCTTGAATTTTCATGTAGATATATAATTACTGCAAAACTCTAAATAATAAAAGTAAAAGAACAAGGTATTGCAAGACAGTGGCTACTTCAACCCAGTTTAGTGAGAGAGACTTTCAAAGTAAAAGACCTATACTTGATTGAATCTACTTTCATTTGTGTAAACAAAAATGATATTTATACTGGATAGAAAATACCTGGCTCACATTATTATTGTTTAAGCAAAGCGACTTTAAGTGGATTAGATTACAAATTGATGCAGGAAGATCATCAATAAGATTATCTGCAAGTTGAAAATATCATGCAGCTGAGTGAGCTAGATATGATATACTATGATAATAAAACTAAAATAAAAATAATAAAGCTGCCCAGTGATAGTATCACATCAAACACAAAGCAAATAACCATAAACAGACAAGAATCCAAAGGTAAGAAGAAAAAGTAAGAAACAAGTTTCACAAAGATTGCATGATAAGTCAATAATTCTTCAAGTTCCTGAGTACTAAAAGACACTGATCCAACAAGAAAATTTCTTCCACAGATAATTTGTAATTGTGAAAGCTACAGAAGCACCAAGAAATTTTAATATGCGCATGTCAAATTTATTTTAAAGGAACCCTCCCACCTGAAAGAATACAAGCCCATTGCCATACATATAGGTCTTTTTCCGTTGGGATAGGTGGTGGGGCAGGGAGGGCAGTGTCTGAGCAAACTTACAATTAATATGAAAACAAGAATGATTTCATAAATATAGAACATTCATAAATTAATACCCTGGAAAATCTCCAAGATTGATTACAATGCCACCAGACCATGGCAGATCAGTCTAAATAGCATTAAATGCCAAAATCACAGAAGGATTTCCTTAAAATTGCACAAGAGAAAATTGCTGGAAGGGACACAACCGAACATTATTTTCATCTTTGACATTAATACTCAACCACCTTGGACTAGAGAAAAAAAAATGGAAAAAGAAAGATCATCCACTGAGCTTAGAATCTCAAAATTTACAGGTAGAATTCCCTAGTCAAGTGAATCATATTATTGATTGGGATAAGTCATGCCGCCTCAGGCCTTTCTTATTGAATTTTCAAATTAGTGCGTAGCACACAAACAGTTGTCATGCAGCTATAATCAGTGACAACTAACTAGGTAACAAGAATTTAGCTCCAATGGACAAGTAAATTAATAAAGTAGCATAATATAGAAAAACAAAAAGTAAAGTAAAAACCTCACGTAAAACCATTACATTAAAGAGTGAATCAAAAATGCAAATTACAAAGTTCAACCTTGAACATCTTTCTAATACAAAAAACCACATACTGCCCGATGCTTAATATTAAGTAACAGTTAGAAATTACAAAGCAGGCAACAACTAAAAAAATAAGTGATTCAGGTACCATTTGCTTGTATTTCTTCCAAAGAGTAGCAACTCCCAATGGATTCTGGAAGAGATTTTAACTTATTGTCTGACACATTTAATAGAATCAACTGCATAAGTAGACAATCCAAATTAGATCACGAAACTAATGAGATTTGCTAAACAAATTGTGTCCTAAACAAAAGCAAAAACAGACAAAAATATCTGAACCCAAAAGGAAAAGACAGTAACCTTCTAGTTAGCACCATGACTCTAATAGATAAGCACATATGCCCCCTTATCTCACCTATCAACTCTACATACAACTTCACCTAACCTGAACATAAATAATAATTACATTTTAAGAAATTCTCAATACAAAAGCACTCCATCCCATAATACACAAGTAGAGGAAGAATCTAATTCATGTCAATCTTATGAGATTAAATGACAGAAAGACTTCCAAGAATACACCCAAGAGACATTATAAGGCATCACTTCCTATCAATAAGATCCCTCTCTTAAAGAATGAGCTTTTAAGATTAATGTTCTTCAGGAATCCAGGTCAAATGGACATCAAATCTTTTAAAATCACAAAGACAGTACATCCTATGATTTCTCAAGGCCATTGCGAGAGATAACGCCACTAAGGTGATTAGGCTCTCTTGAAGGATTTGCTGACCCATGTTTGCAAACTTTTAAGGAAGTTTCACCTATTTGAAACAACTCTAATTTATCATGGCAAATTCTAATTTACAAAACTTCTGCGACTAAAGACACATTTGTGCAAGATTTTAGTTCCATACAACTAACATGCATGCAAATATACGAAAAATAGTAAAGCAGTTGCATAAAACCTGTTTTTCACTAAATTTGTAACTTACATTGCGCAAGCTCCCAATAGTTTCGGGCAAGCATGTTAACATATTTCCTAAAATGGATAACTGCTCAAGCCTCACAAGCTGGCCCACTAGACAAAGGAAAATCAAATACAATTAAACTAGCTAAATAGTGATGGAGAAGAAAAAAATCATCCTATAAACTCTTATTAAAAAAATAAAAAAGAAAAAGTCAATGAGCCCATGAAATTTGCAGATGTAGGAATTGAAACTACAGTCATATAAGACCCGATGTTCGTTTAGAGGAATATTACATTCATCAGGTAAGGAAGTAACCCGGTTGCCATCAAGCGTCATAACTTTCAGAGACTGAAGTTTCCCCAGATTCACAGGCAGTCGCTCAATAAGATTATCAGCTATGAGCTGAAAAAGATGAGAGAATACTTTAGCAAAGTTTTGCCTATAATACTACAATTAGAAGATAAGCATTCAATTAATGCACTATCAAATTGCCATATATGCTAGTGATTATGTGCATATTATCATGTCACAAGACATTAGGGATATATAATAGAATACTTTTTTCTGCAACTAGTGGTGTCCGCAAAAGCAATGGTTTAAACAAGGAAAAAAATGTACATTACTCAATATGAATTTGAAGGTAAACCTAAATTGTTGTCAATCCAGAGACAGAGCCAAGACAAAAAATATATATATCATATTTCTTGACTTGGTTAAAATGAAGCAGTAATCTCTTCTCAGTCATTGTTTGACAGCATTTTTAGCATGTTCCATTCCTATTCAATGTAAAGAAAAAGGAAATTGGAAGGTTTGAAACTTCTTAAATATGATTAACTAATTTCTGTAGTTCTTTAAATTCTCTCTCCAAAATGGAGTCAAAATAAATGTACACAATGGAATGTTCACCAGGCGCTGCATATTGATTAGTTTACTGATCTCCACGGGTATGTCAACTGCAGAGAAAAAAATAAAAATGGGATCATATAAACTTGAAGATAGACAGTGAGAATAGCAGAGCTTCATTATATATAAATGAACTGAAATAATTTGGGTCAGCATTACCCAGTTTGTTGTGTGTCAAGTCAAGAGTCCGCACAGATTTGTCCAGATTGAGAACTTCATCTGGAAACGTCTATTCAAGAAAAAGTATAAAGTAAGAATAAAACACAAACAAAAGCATTTATGCAAACATCGACAGTTGAAGCCATATAAATACAGCATTTTCTAAAAGTTTTTCTGCATCATACAAACACATCGATATTAACAACAGGACACTTACTGATTTGCAATTTTAAGAACACTTTTATATTGTATAAACACAAGTTACTAAACATTGGTTCAGCTTTTCAAATTTCTTATTCTTCTGTAAATGTAAGATTTGAAAACTATAAATAACCTAAAAGGTTAAGCCCCATTTGAACCCACATGTTACCCCTTAAGTCAAAGCCCAAAGGAAACTATGGGTTTAATGAGTCAGATACCCAAATCATCCCCTTACTGGCAAACAGAAAGCAGTATTCATTTCACTAGGCTTTCTCAGCAAAATGTCAAGCTTGAAAAACAAAATGTATGTCTACAGTATTTTGCATGAACTTAGCATGCATAGCCAACATCAAATCACTTCGTCACAACAAATCAAACCAGCATGCCTAGACACCAGGAAGACATGTCTATAAAGGAAAGGAGGTTCTGGTTCCAAGTAGCATACTGCGAAGTAATTCTAAAAGCTCTCAGATTTGTAAGAAAAATTAACCAGGGAATGCATATCATATACATAACAAAACCGTTTACCTCCTATTATACTTTGCTGAGATTTCATGGCATAATTGCCGCTCATTTCTAAGACTAAAATACACGCGTGAAATAAAATAATCCTCTCATTCCAACTTCATAATTATAAGCCTCCACAAAACAAAACTAGGAAATTCATAGATTTAGTGAACTTATTCACTTAAATCACAAGCAACCACTGTTGGTTTAAACCCCTCACAAGAACATTTATAACCCAGGCACCGAAACACAAGTACAAACATACAGGGATGCATAAACTCATAGATATGTAAAAATGATAATAACAAAGAAAAAAGAAAGCTGTAAATACATGAATATACAATATTTGATAGGAAAATTACAAGATTTAAAGTCGTTCTATTGAAACAATAGAATCAATAAAAGCTACTTGCCTTCAATTTGGCGTCGCGTAAGGCGACAATGCCTGTTGATCGCCATCGAGAAATCTGGTTGGCTTTCAACTCCCCGGATTTGCTCGCGCAACAGCCCATGTTTTCGGTCGGTCAATAATTCAGCTTATAACGAAGACTTTAACAACCAACAATGGATAATCAACAGAAGAAACTGTACGTGACAAGCAATTTGATCGAAAACGATTAACGAATTTCAGTGGAACGAATCATTTGGTTGTTGTTGCAGAGGTTTTTTTTTTTTTCCGGTCAGGTCAATCACTTTTGTCTTTGTTTGGACGACCCAACACAACCAAAAACCGCGTTGTTGGCTGCTAATCTCCTAAATAAGTAATTTTTTATTGTATAAATTTATTGAAGTAAATAATATTTATTTTTATAATATATTATCATAAAAACAAATTTTTAAAATAATATAATTTTAAAAATTATTTTTTAAATAAATAATTTTTAAAAAAATTTTACTAATATAATTACTTTCACTTTTTTTTTTTTAACTAATTTATCCTCTATCATCACTCTTGACTTAAAAAAAACCCGTATACCTTGTAGCGCACCAATGACAAATAGTGCAACACGCTTTACTAGTCACTCACTATTTTAACGGAAGTGGCTTTGACACTTACTCGTTATGGTGTCGTAAGTAGCTTGAGCGCCACAAGGACGCAAGTGTTGCAACTTGCACAATAATTTTTATTGAAAAATAAAATTAATTTTTAATCTTGAAATTGTTTAATTAAAGATAATTAATTATTTTAAAAAAATAAAATTAAAACATCTTTTAAAATTAATTAAAAATTAAATTAAATTAAACACTTTAATTTAGCTTATAACTTGTATTATATAAAATCATTCTATTTTTTATTTTTTTAATTTAATTTTTTTAATTCTTTATTTTATATATATATATTTAAAATAATATTTAATAAAATAGGTAGTTACGTTTTTATTTTTAATTTTTTTTTTGTATTTTACATATATTTAAAACAGTTAAAGTGGGGGGCTATATTTTTAATTTTTTAATTT
>CP135535.1:4875925-4949743 GCA_032402905.1 Khaya senegalensis
TATTTTTATTTAAATAAAAATAATTAATTAATATAATAAATATTTATGATAAGAATATTAAGAAAATATATTTGTTAAATATTTATTATAATAATTATTTTTAATAAAACATAATTATAGCTAAAATTTAAAAATAAAAATAATTAAAAATTTAATCTATTAATAAGTATCAATAAATTAAAAAAAAAGAATATTTTTACTAAAATAAAAAATAATGAATTTATTTTTATGAAAAATTCTATGGTGTAAATAAATAAATAAAACTATTTTTTTCTCTTTTTTTTATTTTTTTCTATTATTAAAAATAAATACACTCTTAATTTTTTATTTTATTTTAATGAGTGAGTATGCCATTATTTTAGTTTTAATAAAAACAATTTTATTTAATAATTTTATTTTTATTTATTTATTTATTTTAATGTTTTACGTTATCAATGCAGTGTTGTTGTTGTTGTTATTGGAACTAGTGATCAATGTAGTAGTCTGCCATAAGGAAATCCGTGGACTCAAAAGACCCTTTTGGAGTGTTTCGCCGGTTTCGAGTGCTTGATTCTAACGGATCTAATTTATGTGATGGCTCTAAGTGGGCGGGGACAATGATTTGGTGTCAGTGGTAGAGATCATACGGTGACTTTAATGGCTGGCGGCTGTGCCTTTGGAAAATTCTTGAATAATAGTTCAATTTAATTATTCAATATTCGCATTTAACAATAAGTCTAATGTCTTCATTCTTGCATAAATGAGTCAAAAGAAAAATATTTTTGAAGTGTCTCCAATCCTATGTTAAGTATTTCAACGCATCAAGAAGTCTATATATTATAGCAAAGCCTATGAGGAGCGGGCAGGGTTGGGTTTGGGTTGGTTCAGAACTAGTCCAATTTAAAACATTCGCATGGATAATATTTTAATTAAATGCAACTCAAATTATTGAGTATTTCAACTTAAACTAAATCAATTAAATGGGTTTAATTCAATTTAAGTTATATTATTTTTACTTAAATTATACACAAAATTTATATTTTTTTTATTAGTAATACTTTTATTATTGTTATTTTTACAAACTTCAAATATTTAATAACACACCAATTCTGTAAATTTATTTAAAGAAAAATTATAAAAAAAAAAATTTAAATTAATCTAGTTTAGCCAATAAAATATTAACCCAAAATAAAAATAAATAATCAAAATATAAATATTTAATTTCAAATAATAATATAAAATTATTCAAACAAACAAAAATCTATAATAAATATGAAAATTGTAATCAACTCTTCAAAAGTGTAATTAAGTTTTAGCTTAGAAAATAATATTTACTTCCAATTTGCTAGCAATGGATGTGCCATACTACCTTTAAATCTTCTAGATTACAAATATCCAACCAACAAATAAAATTTTAAATTTCTTGTTCAAACATAATTTTGATTGTTGTTAGGTTAGACATGGCCTAAAAAAGAAAAGTTATATCTATAGTGACTTTAATTTTACAAAATAAAAAAAAAATTAAGCAGAATTTTCTTTTTTATAACAATGATATATCTCAAATTTAAAATTTGAATAGTTTTAAATAGATTTTTAAATGAAACTTCTTTGTCAACTAATTTTAATATTGCAATTCTAATAATTCTAATTATTCATTTACTCTTATAAAGTAAATCTCTAAAAATATAAAAAATAAAATTGAACTAATGCTCAATAAATTTTATGACTTAACATTAAAAAAAATAATTATTTTCTAAATTTTAATAATATTTTAACAAATATTTAGAACCAAACATACTTTTTAGACATTAATTCTAGATATCTTAATCCAAATTCAATCTTTTTAAGAATTTTCACTGCCAGAAAAAAAAAACAACATGCAAAGTGAGCATTACATAAACAATCATATCCCATCATAAATGCTATTTCCAAATGATAACTTTTAAATCAAAAATACATTATTATAAACAATCGTATCCCATCATAATTACTATTTCCAAATGGTAACTTTTAAATTAAAAATACCTTGGCTTATTTTAAGTGTACGATTTAAATTATAAATAATAATAATAATAATAATAATAATAATAATAATAATAATAATAATAATAATACATAAATTCTTTTTTGGAATACTTAAATGTTGATACCATATAATTATTAAATTTGTAGAATTCAAATTCATATATAATCAACAATTTCAATGATTTATTAACAATAAATCTTAATCAACATGTAATAATTTTAATTAAATTTCATAATCATTAATAATTAAAATTAAATTTTCATAAACATTCATTTAGGCATTAAACAAAAAATAAATAAAATAAAACACTATTCTTTTCAGTTTTAAAAGCTAAATTGCCTTAAACACATAAAAACCTACCCTAGCAATGCAATGGCAGTATCTAAACTTTTGCTGATTTTTCTCTTTTTTTAAAGATAACTTTCTAATACCAAATTAACATTAACAATAACAATAACTAACCCAATATACAATCATTTAAAAAATCATATTATTAATCATGTTATAAAATTCTAATAATGAAAACATAAAACTAAATCATCATGCAACATAATTACCAAAATTTAAAATATTATAACAATTGTACACATATCTAACAGTTCAAAACAAGTTCTAAATTTAATATTTTACCAAGATTAATATTTTGCACATTACTTGTACTCTGTTCTTGCTCTCGACTTCCTTTCTTTCAAATTCAGTTTTTATATGAATTGCAAAAACAGCAAAATGAAATCAACTTCTAATTTTAAAGGCCAAACCTGACAAATTCCAAGCCATGTGTCCCTCTAGTTTCATGCATGGTTAATCATTCTCGGTTACCACTTGGCAATTCCTTAGAGTCGGTGTATAAGGCTCCAGGATTTATTTCTAATAGTCTACTTTGATCCACCCCTATTTTCTAAAGACCCCTTTTCTCTTTGGCTCCTTTATGTTTTCCTTTCATTTTAGATCCATTGTCATACCCTTACTCTCTTGTATCATTAATATCAATCAATAAGTGTGTTCAAAACATTTTTGAGTGTGTCAAGGAAGCCCAGTTTTAATGTTTCATCCACTTTCAAAAATCCTGAACAGAAATAAATAAAAATAAATTTTGCTCTTCATGACTAGTATACGGGGTACAATCAAGTATTATTAAAAAGTAATTTGATTTTTTGATTTTCTAGACAATGGATTTTTTCTCCTCAATTATTGACAACTCAATTGATTCATTTTGAATTGTATGGTTAAAATAATGATAATGAATTTTTTTACTCTGATTGTGTTGAATGTGCTCTTTCAGCGTTGGATCAAATTAGCAATAATTTTAATTATGCTTTAAAATATTGTTATGATCATTACTCTTTTGTTTGATGCTAACTTTTATTTATCGTCAACAAAAGGTGAACAAACTAATTTCGATCTAAATTTTATTTAAAATCAGAATTTATTTTAAATAAATTTAGTTCATAAATTTTAAAATAAAAACTTATTGAATTTAATATAGTAACCTATTTTTTAGTATTAATTGAATTTTTATTCAAAAATAAGATATTTTATTTATAATTGAGCAATTTTTTCCTGTAAATTGACAACAATTAATTCAACCAAAATCCTACACAATTTAAACATTAGCTTGAGCAAAATACGTACACTAAAAATAAAAATTGATCACAAGAAGCCAACTTACAAAATGCATATTCATTAGATATTTGTAAATTTATAGAATATTGTAACATTCTCAAATTTAAGTATTGCCTAAATTTGTTATTATATTTATATTGAAGTGGATATAGTAACAGTATTAGAGTAGAAAAATATTGAAGAGATATTTTAGAAATGCGTTTGAAGAAAATTTAGTAAAAACGGATACTATTGACAAAAAAAGGCAAAATCGTTATTTTGATAAAATTTCAATTGACCAAGTTAGATGTTGAGGATATAAATTAGTATAATAGAGTGTGTTAGAAAAAAAGATAGATTTTATAACCTTAGAAATGTCAAAATTACTATTTTGGACGAAAGGGGACAATTTTGCTAAAAAAAGCAAAATAATCATTATGCCAAGAGTTGAAAGGACTCCGCCAGATTTTGATTACCCAAAACTCTTGTAAATATTGTAATAAGATGTAGAAAAAAGTGGAATCGAATTTGGATGTGAATTTTCTTATAAATGATGAAAAATGATCAAAATGATCAATTTTTTTTGTTAGGGGTAAAATAGTATTTTCATAAGAAATTTGAAGAAAAAGAATTAAAACTAATGGACTAAAGTGAAAGAATCTAAAAATAGTTTGGGTAGTTTCATAATTTTCTTAAAAGTTAAATGTAAATTTTAAAAATTTATTGGGTCAAAGTATAATTTTTAAAAATATTAAGTTTGATAAGACTATTTGACTTTTTTAAATTAGATCAATTCAACTTCTTCATTCTTTCTCCTGCTATGAATTACTCTCTCCCTTCTCTTTCAAAATTTTTATATTTTCTTGAAAAAATAAAGTAAAATCTCATAATCCGTTCGATGAAACACATTATCGCAGAAGAAAAAATTGTTCTACACATCAAAAATTTTAATTTGACAGTAAAAGTTTTTAATTTTATTAAGTTTCAGTTTATAAATTTATTGAAAAGTGGTTTTGATGATGGTTTTATGGTTTTAAATAGTATTTTAAGTGTTTTTTTTTTTAAATTTGAATTTGGTGTAATTGCCATCAATTTTAAATTTGAAATAATAACTCTAAACCCTAACTTGATAATTTGGGAGTTTTGTAGAATTGATGTATAAATTATAAAATTAAATATTTAGAAAGTAGATTGGAGTGAATAGAGTTGTATATAGAGAAAAAATTTGGTTTATGTATATTAGAACATATTCAGCCACTGTTTATGAAACACTTAAATGCTTGATTTTGATATATTTTTGCTATGTTTAAATGTGTATAAATGTGTTAAGGAATAAAGAAAATTGATAGGAATTGATTTGAATATGTAAATTAGAAGGAAAATAAAAAAAGACAAAATTGAAAATTTTAGATACAGTTCATTGATGCCTTGTATACTTATTTTTGAGAGAATTATGTGTTAATATTGGTATAATGAAACAATAGAATTAACTGTACTTGATTTGGTTGGTTAAAACGGAAGATAAATGAAGAAATGGTAAAATGATAATTTTAGTTACTATTTGGGTAATTTTAAATGTTGCTTTATGATATGTTTATATATGCTTATAAATGTATTGTAAAACAATAAAATTGGTAGAATTTGACTTGGGTAGATAAAAAATAAAAACATTGAAAAAATAGTATAATTGAAAAGTTAGCCATTAGGAAGTGTAAATAATCATATGGATTCTATTGTGTTTTGTTTTGATAAATATATTAATTTATAGATATGGTTATGGAATATACTGAATTAAATTCCATTGATGGATAATTGATATATTTATGAAATTTAAAAGTGTTGGGATAATTTTGATTGGTTATCAAAAATAGAATAGATTGTATTGGAATGTGTAATATATTTCGTCAAAATCTATCGCCATACCAAAGTATTTGAAAATACCTTTACGGTGTTGTATGTTTTAATCATAGTATATAGTATGGCGTTACAATATAGTGCATTTAGATATATTAATATATGTGTGTGTGTGTGTATTAATATGTATTATTATTTTATTATAATTATTGATTATTAGTACATGCATTTGTGTTTGTGTGATTTAGTAAATATTGGTAAAGAGTTATAGAAATATATTATATGTAGTTATTATAGTTAATATGAAATTATCGAAATACCCTTGAGAATAGTTAAGGGTAAAGTGGTAGTAATTGTTATAAAAGAAAATTATATAATTAGGATAATTATGGATCATAGGATTCCCTCACACCTCAGTTGTGTAGTAATGCTAGTTCAGAACAGAATTAGTTGTATTAGTCATATTTGGGAACATGTGGCTCCGGTGTGGGCCTTAGTCAGGATGGCATGACAACACAAAATTTATACAATTTAAACAGAATTTATTTGTGGGTGTGTAGTATGAAAATTATATCAGAATTGTGATCACGATCCATAGTTACCCTTATTATGACCGGTCCAAAATAAAATGAATTAAAATCAGAATTAGAACAGAATAAATAGAATATACTAAATTGTTTTGCTTACATGTTGATGTGTACTATACAGTTTAGTATGTATACTATGCTATTAAAATACGAAATAAAATACAAAAATAAAATTTAGACTTTAGACTAGGAAAACAAAATGAATAGAATTAGAATAGTATAGAAATAGAATAAACAAGAGTGAAAAAAAGAAATGTGTAATAGAATGCTTCTGTGTACTAAAAAATGATGTATAGTTGTATTGATATTTGTTGAAGAAGCAGTAAGTCGTTATTGAATGACATTGAAAGTGTTTTGATTTCCTTTACAGTTAGTGTAGTCTATATAT
Organism: Khaya senegalensis; assembly: GCA_032402905.1. Lineage (NCBI taxonomy): Eukaryota > Viridiplantae > Streptophyta > Magnoliopsida > Sapindales > Meliaceae > Khaya > Khaya senegalensis. The sequence continues at coordinate 4,882,362 of CP135535.1, forward strand.
ATATAGACGAATTCTTACTAAAATTTTTATAGAAATTATTATTTATGTGGTAGAGGTGCTATTTTAGTAAATAGATTAAGTTGAATATGTACCTGTTAGAGTTTTGAATTCTTACTAAACAATTTCCAATTGCTTACTCTTGTAGTTGATTATATTTTCAGGTATGATTAGCGGTGGGATGGCTTTAGGTGGTTCCTCTGAAATATAGCAAGAATTTTAGAAAACGGCATATCATGTTTTATTTTACAAAATTTTAAACATATATTTTAAAATTATGGTTGTAATTTATAAATATATATATTTTATCTTTATTAAAAAAGTTTTATATTTTTTATATTCACAATTTGACTAAATAAATTAAAATTTTAAATAGTTAATTTTAATATATATATGCATGTACGCGCGCGTGTGTCTCTATATATATATATATATATATATTGGAGTTATGGGTTCACAAATATCATTTATTTAGTATTTAGTTAAGTTGAATCATCAATATAATGAAAAGCTAATTATATAAATCAGGTTACACACGACCAGCAAAGAAATAACAACAGAACAAACACAATATCCACAAAAACTACAAAATGGGAATTTTTTTTTTTCATATTCATATTATATTTAAACCACAAGTCATTCAAACAAACTCACAGGTCATATCAGGATGCATAGAAAGCCATATCCACTAGAGTTCCAAATGCTAATTTATGAAATCTTCTCATCTCATCAATTGTAATAACCACAAATTTAATCACTTCGACCGAAATGCAAGATCACACAAATATCATTGAGTCATATGGTAAGCATTTATCAACAATCAATAAATCACTCAAAAGAAATTCAATTTTCACAGTAGTGAAGGGTACATGCACAACTAGAGAGTTACTAAAATCATTATCTTAAACAATCAAATTCTATGACATTTCACTACTAAATTTTATGCGTAGCATTGAAAGAATTGAAACAAGTACAAAAAAAATCATCAATATGACAAATCCAATAATATATTATTTAATTTAAATGGATCTAGATAAAAATAAGTTCACAAAACACTACATAATTTCGCTTAAAATCAACACCATACAACTAACAATGTAGCAGCAACAGTAGCAACACAACAACACCGAACACCCAATGCGCCAACAACTCCAGCAAAGCCAACAACAACATCAACGCTAACAACTTCAAAGTAGATTTCGTTTTGCATATTCTGCACTCATCCCCCCGCTCAGTTTTGTTATAAATAAATAAATAAAAAATGCATAAGTTAATTTACAATAGTACTAAAGTAACATAATAAAAAATGAAATTACATAGTTAACCTTACTAGAATCATATTATCCAACATCTTCAAGCAATTTCTTGTTATTTATTGTTGTGGGTGCAACTTTTAACCAATCTTGAGTATAAATTAATAATTGTATAACTTTTGAAATTAAGCAATTTAAAAATTTATCAAGCACCCGATTAAATGTACTAAAAACTAACCTCGAGGCAATACTGAACATGAAAATTGCCAATATATCTCTTGCAATATGAGAAAAAAACCTTATAATTAAATTTAATTTGAATCTATCATCAAATTAAAACATGAAAACAAACTTTATCATTATCAATGATCTTTTTTTTTTCTCGATACATTGTTTAAATTATTAGGCTTTTAATAAAGAGCTCTATGCATGTCTCATCATATTATGAATCTGGCTAATGTAATTTTTAATTTTGTCAAGTTTATCTTTACCAATCTATGATCAAAATACAAGGAATATATATATGATATGGAGATAGTCTCCATTGAAAACTAAGTTTTGAAAATATACCCTTCAAATATATAATTGTTACATTATTAAAATTAACATTGTCTATCGAAAATCCTTGGCACTTTATTATTAATACCCCATTATTAAATGTATAATTTCACCACATTCATGTGTATTTTTTTTTATAATTTCAATGAAATTTAGAATTCCTTTATGCAATTTTTAATCATTATTAATAAAATACGTAGTAAGATATAAATAATTAAGATTTTGAGCAAAAATTCAAATATCATAATTAAAGTAATTTTTATATTAATTGGGATAGAAATTAAAATTTATTTTATTTTGTTGATTAGAGGATATTTTGGTCTAAAAATAAGATATTTAGTCTAATTAGTTAAAAAATTATAAAAATCAGTATTTTAATAAATGAGTTTGTAAACATAGTTAGTTTGAAAAATTTTTCTTTGAAATTTTTTTAAATACCCGATTTCTGATGGGTATTTTCATGTTGCGATAGTCTAGTATGTGTATTTTGTATAGAAATTGTCGGGTTTTTCATGGGTTTTTGCATTTTTTAACCATGCTAATTACTCATTCGGGCTTTGAGCTCGGGCCCGGTCCAGGATACAGCCTCAGCCTCAAATATGTTTTGATATGAATTTCTTTTTTAATTTTTATTTCTTACAAAATATTTTCATTACATCTCAAATATATTTAGACGCTAAAAAGTAGATTTTAATTTTTTAATTTTTTTAATTAATTAGACGAACGTTCTTCTGTTCTCTCCTTGACCCGAGTGCTCGCGTCTTAACGCCGTTAACAAATTCCTTGTTCTACCTTCTTCTTTGTCCCTGTCGTTTCGTGTATTCACTCCGCGCTCGCTTACTGGCCTTCTATTCAAGTCGAGGAGCACAACTTCTGCCATTGTTAACCCTCCGATTTCTTACGTGGAGATACGAAGATTTTAAGAAATTTAGAGGTATGCACTCTGTCTCTACTTGTATTTTTCCGGTTAGTGTTTTATGTTTTTTTCTACTCGTATTTGGTGAAACTTTTTCGAGATGAAATTAGGGCAAAGTTTTGAGGTTTCGATTTCTGTTATTTTGTTGCTGTGTTAGTTTTCTTTTGCTTTCTAGGGTTTTATTATGATAATAAGTCTTCTGTAATTATTATGATATGTCCCTGCTTCTATTTTCTTAATTTTTACCAAATAAAATTAGGGGAATCTTTTTGAGGCTTGGGCTCTGAGCATGTTTAGTTTCACCGTTTCAGTTCATTTTATTGAGTTTCCATTATGCTAAGTTTCTTTTGTATTCTATGCAGTGAAAATGGGGACTGAGAGTAATTTAAAGATGTGGGTCTCTGATAAGCTGATGTCACTGCTAGGATATTCTCAGCCCACCGTTGTCCAATATGTCATCGGACTATGTGAGATACTGATATTTTATTTCATTCTGTTGAAATATAGTTACAAGTGCTATGTATCTACTAATACCGTTGGTCCTTTTCCAGCCAAGCAAGCAATGTCTGTAGCCGATGTGCAAACCAAGCTAGAGGAATTTGGATTTTCTTCATCAACTGAAACACGTACATTTGCTCAAGAAATTTTTAATAGAGTTCCCCGTAAAGCATCTAGTTTAAATGTGGGTTGTTATTTGTGGTATTTCTTATTTGTTTTCTTTTCTTCTTCCTTTACCTTTTTTTTCTTTGTCTGTGTTAAGGTGTAGTCTTTTAAAGTGTGGCAAGTTGCAGAGACTTCAGTAACAAAAATTTATTCCTTTACCAGTGTGACTCTAACATCACTTCCCCATGTTATCAAAATTTTGGTGCTCTATGTATCAGCTTTATCAGAAAGAGGAAAGGGAAGCAGTGCTTTTGGTGAAGAAGCAGAAGAGCTATAGTATTTTGGATGCTGACGACGACGACGACAATAACGGTGGTACTGCCATTGCTGATGAAAGATATTCTGTTGCATCTGAGTCAAGAAAAGCTGGTAGACATAAGAAACGGTTTAGAAAGAAGATAGGAAGCGAAGATGATCATGATGATGAGGCATAATGTTCATACTCCTCTCTTTCAGTTTTTTTTTTTTTTTGATAGCGGTGGTCATTTTTCTCCTAATTATTTTTTCTTTCCAAACTGAATGCTCTAGGAGATTGCACATATAGAAGAAAATAGACGAGTGAAGAGACAGACTTCCAATGATGAAGATGATGGATCAGATGTATGTTATTACTTACAAAATGCATGTGCTTTTGTTGGGAATTGATAATTTGTTTCTTTTCCCCTGAATAAGCGCTTCCTCCTATGACATTAGTTGTTGTCTCTATTAGGGAATGGGTTATGATCAGACTCTAAAGAAGCAATTTTTTGCTACCTTGATATTATTTTTAACCTTACTTTTGTTTGTCTATTTTGCTGCATTGCTATATTAGAGGTGTATCTGTAGATTCTGCTGCAGGTTTACTGGTGTCTGTGATCTTTTGAAATTCAGTTGCCATCACCAAAAAATTTCTGGACAACATTAATCTCGTGTGTGTTACTGAAGTTCATTAGACCTCTTTTTTTTTTTTTTTCCCTTTTTCCTTTATTTTTTTCTTTTTCTTTTTCTTGTTTTTATTATGCCTTGTTTGATATCTTATTTGGAATTTGGTTCTACAGAGGAATGCCTCCTGTTTTTGATTTTGTTTTTTTTTTATTGATCACATTTCTTTCTCTTCTTTCATCCTTAAAATCTTGCTTGTATATGTCTGCTATGCAGTCGGAAGAAGAAAGGTTGCGCGATCAAAGAGAAAAGGAGCAATTGGAACAACATATAAGAGAACGTGATGCTGCAGCAACACGGAAGGTATACTATTGTTTGTTTTGACACTATAAATATTGGGTTATCTCAGTACTGTTATTTTTGTATCAAGTTGAACCATATTCTAAACTGTCATGCCTTTTGCAGCCTAATATATTCTTCATTGTATCATCTTTCATTCATGTGAGTGACTGCATTTAGTTGTGGCTTTATGACCTGCTAGACATAAAATGTCCTGTTTAGAACAATATTGTATTAATTTGCTCCTCAAATCATCTTGGCATGTCCAGACAATAAGCTGTAATAATTTCTAGATTTACCTAAATTTGGAGGTTTCACTTGCGTTGTGATCAACAATCATCAGATTTTTGGGTTTTGGTTTGGTCATGTTTACCCGAGGTACTATTAAGTGTGACCAAAACCTGTGTTGTAGTTTATATTATTGCTATGAGACTTTGTATATGGGTCAATGATTGGTGAAAGATGTAGATGAATGTATATTTTAAACCTCTATTTCTGTACACACAATATGTTTTTGCTTATTAGTAAAGACGTTGATCCACGCATATGCGTATTATTTGGTCTCTACATGCCTTTTTTTTTTTTTTAATTATTTGTTATTTATATATCACTAATCTTTACTTTTTCTCGTTTTCTTTTTCCTTTTTGGTGCTAATTCTCTCATTTTGTCATTGACAGTTAACAGAGCCAAAGTTAACACGAAAGGAAGAAGGTATGGTTGTTAAGAGTTCTGCCTGCACATATTCTTATTTGAACAAAGTGAAAAAATTACTACTTATGTGCATCCACAACATCTGATATTTTTTGATGTCGATGTTGATGTACCCTTTTTTTTTATCAGAAGAGGCAATACGAAGATCAGATGCACTGGAGAAAGATGACATTGATTATTTGAGGTTTGGACATGTCTTTTCTGATTAGTTTATTCTCTCTCTCTCTCTCTCGCTCTCTCTTTCTCTCTCTATCTAAGTGTGTGTGTGCATGTGTGCACATGCATTATACGTTCATGGTTGTTAGCTGGTCTTGACAACTTTGTAATCAGCTTGGTTGAAATTGAAACATAAAGTAAGCGATAGAACCATATTGATTAAAGCAGCACAGGGTAACTGCTTGGATGTCATTGCTAATCCATTGTTGTTTCCATGTTACATTGTTGAACTTTTTGGCCCATAAGGGTTAAGGAAGGATATATTCTGACCACGCTGTGGTTGAGGTTACTTTAATTTTGTTAGTTTGTCAACTTGGTTATTATAGTATCAAATTGTTGCCCATTGAAGCTTAATTTTTTAGTGTATGACAAGTTTTCTTCTTATGGTTGGTAAACAGAGCTGGAGTTTTGGGTGGATCCTTGTGTAGACTCATGTTATTTGTTTCCTAGGCTTTATTAGGACCTTTGATTTCTTTAGGAATTAGAGCAATATAGAGATTGTGGAATATGCTATGAGTCTTTCCTTGATTAATAGTTATTCTTTGAAGGAGGAAGGTATTGTTTCAAGAGAATCCTTTTAATGTTTTTCATTAGTTGGTTGGTGGATAGTCTTTCATTTCTTTATTTTGGACCTCTTAATTTTATTTTGAAGGCTAAGATGCCTGATGAAGTCAAAGCATTCTTTGGATTACAGAAACATGATTAAGATGAAAAGACCATGAGCTAATCTATTTTTGGCATGCAATGTGCTACAAACACCTGGAAAGGATTGATTATCTATATCTTTTTTGTCCCATAGTAGCAAAATTGTGGATCAAACTTTGTAGGATTTTCAAACTGTCTTGATTGTCCTTGGCTTCATGTGTTTCCTTTCCTATTGAAGACTTTTGTTCCTTTGGGGAAGGTAGGACTGTAGGAAAGCTTCCTTTTTATGGATGTGTAGTGTGTTTGCATTCATGGTTTATTGGGTTGGAAACTACAAGAATTTTACAAATGCTTGTGAAGAGGACATTGAATTTTTGTGGGGAAAAACTGGATTTATGCCTCCATCTGGTTGTTGGTTTCAAGCAACTGTGGTGATATCATGCTCCTGTGGTTTCAGTAGATTGGGATGCAGTTAACAAAAATTTTATTTGTTAGAATGTGTGAATTCCATCTTCTTTGTTCTGCAAGGAAAGATGTCTTCAATTTTTTTTGTAAACTTCTTGATATTAATGACAAGTTCTGTTTCTTGTGAAAAAGGGTCAAAATTTTCTTAATTGTTACCAGTTTGGGATTAGTTTAGGACTTTATTGCCAATCCAGCAATTGATCCTTTAGTTTTTGTTATTAGATGATATATCCAAGTTATCAATCGTAGTTTAGGACCTCATTCTTAGTTGGTATCAATAAAGAGTTTGATTGGATTTCTGGTTTTGTCTTCTGATGTGGGGTTAGCATCTTCAGAGTTAAGAAAAGGGCGAAGACATCTGTATCATATTTGTGTCTGTTGTATAGTCTTGCCTTGTTTCCTCTATTCCCATTATCATGTTTTTCTGGTATATATTTAGCTATTTTAAATTTTCTATCAGGATGTTCCTATTATAAACTGATATTGTAATTCTCTTTCTTTTGTTTAACTGATGCAGAAAAGTTTCAAGACAAGAGTATTTGAAAAAAAGGGAGCAAAAGAAACTGGAGGAAATCAGGTATTATTTTTATGATGTCACTGTAGTTAGAATACTGTTCATTTTTTAGATGATTCTCTTAATTAATATTTAGGACTTAGTTAATTACCGTAACTTGTATTGCAGAGATGACATAGAAGATGAGCAGTACTTATTTGAAGGTGTGAAGCTTACTGATGCAGAATATCGTGAATTGAGGTAATTATTGTTATGTTTGCTAATTGATGTAAGTAATACATGTCATATATTGTACAACATTTCTTTCTTTCTTTATTTTTCTTTTTCTTTTTTGTTTTTTAAAGTAGAAACTTGAAAATTGTACTAATGGAAAAGGGTTCCAAAACTTCTACTACTCCACAATTGTATCTGTGCTGGCTTTTGAACTTCTGCTAGGTGATGTAGTATCAACTCGCATAGATAAACAAAAAAAAGACAATAAAGAAGAAAATCAAGCAAACTAGTACAAATTGCTGTTATATTACTTGTTTTCCTTTGCTTAGCATTTCAAAGAAACTCAATCAAAGGGAATCATATAAGAAAAATGTAGAAGTTAGTGACTCCAACCTAATAATTCAATTTTCATAAACTTTCTATTCTATTGTTAACTAGATTCAAGTAATTGTTCTTTTTGCTTCTCTTACAATTTTTCTCTGAACTTGGTTAGTAACGTTCCATCGAGATGATCCAGAATGGTTTCTAGGTTTCACAAACGCCCCTTCTTTTTTGTCTCCTTGATCTTTGAGATTTGATATGTTCTATATCCATAGTAGCTCTGCTAGCTGTAATACACTGTCATTGGGTTGAAATATTTTATTACCCTGTAAAGCTGGAGAAGCTGCTAATTGTAAATGTGTGGGTTTCATTTTTGGTAGGTACAAAAAACAAATATATGATCTTGTTAAGAAGCGGTCAGAAGATGATGAAACACTGAGTGAGGTAATTAACAAGTAGTTGGGTACATTTATTTGCTTGAGGTTCTTCAATTATGCTCAGTAATATTTCTTTAGGTTATTTAGAAGAATAAATGTAAGGTCATTGCATGTTTGATTTGCATAATTCCATGTGTTATAGTTGATTGGTTGTTGCAATAAAGTGACAGTATGTGGTGGTTGTGGTAGGCTAATGGAGCTTTGTTTATAAATTTACTGGAAATGGCTTGTATAACTACATCTGTTGTCTCTTTAATTGTGATTGATGGCAGATATAAAGTAGCAATCCATCATCTTTTCTTTTCATCTACCATAGCAATCTTCTGGTGATTATATTATTTCTGATATCTTTTTGCACTCTGGGTTTTCATTTCATGTCACTGTATGAATTCCTTATTTTTTCAATTGAGAATTGCTTCCTCTGTTTGAAAGGATGTATGAATAAATGCGGCTACTGGGACAGCTTACGTGCTCTCCCATCATCTGAAAAATTTGTTATCCCTTGCCTCCTTTCTGCATCATTTAGTTACTACTTCCATTTCATGCAAGTAATAATATCTTGTGAGTTGTGAACAATAAATTACACTAGTATAAAACGTGTGTTTGCATGGATTTATATGCAGTTTCACTTATTTAGATATTTTACTTTACTTGTAAAGGTTTTATATTCAATATCTCCTGAGCTTCCCCTTCTGAGACTTTTTTTGTGTTTCTATGTAAAATTTTCTTATATATTGCATAGCTTGTTTACCTACAGAAGTCGAATTTTCTCAAACTTTAAAAGTTTTAAACATTCAAGGAATTTTAAATTTTAAACTAGATGGAGGACTGAAAAAGCTAGTGTGATTGTATTTTAATACTCAATTACTGCTATCATGCTCTATATATTGTATCTTGGATGGAATAAGATTCTAGTCATATTCTCTACTAAAAAGAGCTGCTTCATGCTCTATATAATGTATCTTGGTTGGCATAAGATTTTAGTCATATTCTCTACTAAAAGTTTTTCTCTCTTTCTATTGCAGTTTTATGTCATGCAGACTTTAATAGAGTGTGTGTGTGTGTGTACGAATGCTCTTCTGCACATACATTTGTTTCCTATTTGTGGCCAAATAGATGGTCTTGTTAATGTGAATTTTACCCCAAAAAGACATGACATTGGACTATGATTGTTGTAACAATGTTAAGTTTCCTATATGTGAAAATGTTCTTAAAGGATTTTAACATCAAACTACTGGTTATGGTTAATATCAAACGAGCTTAATCAGTATTCATTGTTTACATTTTTTTTAGTGTTTCTTTATTAATTGTTCGATATACTCACCTACTGCTTTTCTGGAGTGCAGTATAGGATGCCGGAAGCTTATGATCAGGAAGGGCATGTTGATCAAGAAAAGAGATTTGCTGTCAGTCTGCAGCGCTATAGGTAAGTTGAAAAAGAACGTTTGCCATGTTATCAGAATCACAGAAAATGATTTGGGCCAAGCACTTGAGCTGGATTTTCTTGGAAAGTACCACTGAGCATATCTAACATATTACTCTCATTTTTATTGAAAACATGAGTTGTTCTTTCTTGTTAATTTTAATTATGTTTCCTTGCAGTCATGAAAGTGCTGGGGACAAAATGAATCCGTTTGCGGAACAAGAAGCTTGGGAGGAGCATCAAATGGGTAAAACTTCATTACACATTTAGCATCCTGTTATCTTATTTAGCATGCTGGCTTTTTCCTTTTAATTTATTTGTTCAATATCTTTTGTTTTGTGGGTAAGGGTTCTTTTGGGGTTGGGTTGGGTTGGGAGAGGGTGGTTATTGGACTGTAATATAGCGGATAGTAGTCAGTGTTTTGTATACAAACTGTTGACTCATTTTTCCTTTCCCTTGTTTGCAGGAAAGGCAACATTGAAATATGGTTCTAAAAACAGAAAGCAGATATCTGAAGATCTTCCGTAAGCTTAAATATCTAATAGCAATTGCTGAGTGTGTTTATCATCTGACCCATCATTATTTTTGCTTGCTCATGAATCCTTTTGCATGGCACTTTAGTTTTCTCACTTCTCTCTCTCTCTTCCTCACCACAACCCCACCCCCTTCCTTTGTCTAAGTTTTTCTCCCTTTGAAATTAAATAAGATCATCAGGGTCACTTTATTTATTGAAACAAAGTTGAAATAATTACAGACCATTGCTTTCTTTGTTTGCATAATCATTATTTTCATTATTTATTTATTTTTTCTTTTAGGTATGTGTTTGAGGACAAGATTGATTTTATCAGGGCATCTGTTATGGATGGTGACAATGTAAGTTCATTAGCTTCATTTATTGTAATGTGATATTATCGGGTTATTCTAACATGGTAAGATTTGCATCTTATTTGTTCTTTCTTATTTGCAGTTTGATGAGTTGAACATTGAGTTACCTGAAAAGGCCAAGGAAAAATCAGCATTGGAGATGCTTCAGGTGTGTGTTCAATTAGTCAGTTCTTTCTATACTTTATTTGTAATTTCTACAACACTGACTAATAAAATCATTTTGCACGACTGTACTACATATAATCTGGAGATGTAGGCCATGAAACATTGATATTAGTTGACAAAGTCAGATCAAGTTGTGAGAAGTCATGTAGGACCTGTTTGGGTTTAAGGTGCTGTGGCTATTTATTCCATAGCTGCTTTGAAATAGAGAATTTCTAGGTCCTAACAGAAGGATTGGGTTAGGTGGTAAAAGTCCCTTGGATTCACCAAAGAGTTCAAAACCCCTTGGTGCACCTACCTGGGATATTTATATTGAACTAGTTTCTTGTCTGGCAACGTTTTAGGGTATGGCAGTAGTCAGTTTAGAATTTGGAGAACACAGAAAGATTGAGGGAATTTTGGATATTAAAAAATGTTTCACTGGGCGTCCAATAGAAGTGGTTGGTTGGCAGTTAAGTTAGTGTCTACCGAACAATTAGTTTGTTGTGCTTTCAAAATTAAGCTTAAGCACAACAGTGACAACAGTCTCATAGTCGTCAAGAAATTGTGGACGTTAGATTTCTTTTGGATGTGCCATTGACATTGATGACTTGTCAAGAATCAGGTAATGTAATTACTTGGTGTTTGTTTATGGCTGTTAAAATTGTTCTGATATATGCAACCTTTGGGGATATAGCTAATTATATTGAATGGAAAAATTGTAATTAAATTTCATTTTTAGAGTCTAGTTCTGCATTATTACTATCACTCTAGTTTGGTCTAGAGTGAGAGCTATCTCACAAACACTAGTGCTTTTAGGATAGGTGTGCGTACGTGTGTGTGTTGGTTTTGAGTAATTGCTTAATATATATATATATATATTATTATTATTATTATTCTTATTTTTAAATTGTTCCTTCTTGTAGGAATTTCTTGTCTTCTTTTGATGTTCTTAGATGCATTGTTTTTCTTAATAACAAAAGCAATCCTTTCTTTAATTTAGTTTAATGAATTTTAGAAGAAGAACGTAAAATTTTTCAAAGTCTTGTTGCACCTGAATCTGTTTTATCGAAAATTATGATTTAATGATAGATTTTATAAGACCTTCTTTATATTTTATTTATTGTTTACCTTTTACTCATTCAGGAGGAGAGAAAAACTTTGCCTATCTATCCATATCGAGATGAGCTGCTCCAAGCTGTTAATGAATATCAGGTTCTTTATTTCTTACAGAAGTTGTCTCAATAAGGAATCCATACATCTGTCACCTTCGTGACTTAGTCTCTATGCATGTATGCTTAAATTTGTGTATTCTAGAGTAAGACTCTGTGATCCTAACTTGTGATTTTTAGGTCCTTGTCATAGTCGGAGAAACAGGTTCTGGGAAGACTACACAGATACCCCAGTACATTCATGAAGCTGGTTACACTAAGGAAGGAAAGGTATAAACTTCACCCCTTGATATGTTTTTGGATCCAATAGATTATTATTGAGATTCTTGAGTGAAATACACAGTATAATCAAGGTTATCTTATGATGAACTGTGTGTTACAAATATGGGAGTATTGTTGATGAAACCTCCTTAAGTTGCAATTAATGTTTCTGTAGGCAAGTTTATCATGCGTGCGAATTTGCATATCTGCATTTGGATGGCTGTAGTTATCTCATTATCATAATATTTGTAACTTATAAATAATGTATAGACCTCTATAGATGGAGAAAGTTAATCCAACACTTATTAATGTATCTTGGTTAAGTAATTAAGTACACTGACTGTATGGGGAGGAAACAGAACCTAAATGTGATTTTCTTGTTTGGCAAATCCAATCCTTATGTATGTATCTTGAGTAAGTAATTAAGTACACATGTCATACAGTCAACAATGTTTGCTAAATTTTGTTTGATCATGCAAGGAGTAATCAAACCAATGTTTATAATTTCATTATTATTATTATAAGAACAGTGAAAGAGAATTTAAGCATATAAAAATTTGCAAAAAGCAGAACAAGCTGTCTGCAGTGTGGCTATTCATCTGTAGCTTGAGATAGCTTAAAAAAAAATCTTAAGATTAAGATATCAGGACATGAAAAAGAAAAGTGGCTGCTGTTTGTTCTTTACTTTTTCTCTCTTTCTATTCTTTGTTTCCCTTTATTCTCTCTGTCCTTTCTCTTTTGCCTCATATAACTTACAACTTTTTACTGCCTTCTTTTAAACTTCGTGAACTTCGTGAACTTCCTGTCCTTCTTCTTTTCATTTCTGTCATTTATATTGCCCCTGAAGTGCTCAAAGCAATCCTGGGCAGTTTTTTTGCATGATTTGGGCTCGAAGACAAAAATTTGGTATAATGACTCCTTTAAATGTTTATTGCATTCCCCCTTTGTTCCCAATCTCCACTCTCACTTGATATACAACCTTGCCTGGATTCTACATGCCTATGTTCAATATTTTGATGACTTTTTTTTTTTTTTTAAATTTCATTTTGTGGTTTTTTGGAAATAATTTGGTGTTCTGTTCAACTTTTCAAAATATTTTAGTCAATTCCCATAAATGGTATAAGCTTATTTATTAGATGTGATGTGGTTACATTTTTGTTAAACTGGACCTTCGTCTTGTTTTCTTTATAGGTGATTCCAATGTGTCTTCACTGTTCTCCAAATAAGCTGAACCACGTAGTGTAATCAATGGGTTGCATCACATCTGCAGGCCAAACAGATTTCTCATGAGCTAGCACAATTATGCTTTATAATTTTGCTAAATATATGGAGGTCATAGATGAAATGTTTAATGTTATTAATTTTTAAGCAGGTTGGATGTACTCAGCCACGGCGAGTTGCTGCTATGAGTGTTGCTGCGCGAGTTTCTCAAGAAATGGGTGTCAAGCTTGGCCACGAGGCAAGTATATATGTTTTTCAATTCTTTTTTTTTCCTTTTCTTTTGACATGAAACAAAAATGTATATGGAAAGATAAGAGTGTACAAAAATTGACCAGGTGTTACTGAAGAGAAAAAAATAATCTGACCATCTTTAAAGGTGCACAGTGTGCTCAAGATACCTCTCTATGCTTTCTTTTCTAATTTATACATTAAATTATAAGCTTTTTTTGGATGGTCCATGTTCATAAATCCTAAGCTTTCTGGAGAGAAAAAGGAAGAAAGACATAGATGGTGTGTGAAAATTTTGAGAAAGATCTTTAGACTTCTTCTTATGCTAACTGTTTCCTCCCTTTTTAATTGCAATTGTGAGCATCCAACATGCTTATTTCAACTTTATGCACCTTGGGTACCAGCCCGCTTTTATTTGAATGAAAAGCTTCACTCTTAGATAGAATTTCACATCTAAACATGCCGTATTTGGGTGAGTTAAGTTCCCCATTTATTGATCATAACTTGGAGGTCAGACTTGGTCACATTTTCGAAATATGGTGGCATTTCTAATATTGACCTATCATCTCATTTGAGTTTGTAAATTTGTATTTATTTTAATTCTGTATTGGTGAAAATCTCCTCTAAGAACTAAGGTATAATAAATGTTTGAATTTCATTTACAGGTTGGTTATTCTATCCGTTTTGAAGATTGCACATCAGAGAAGACTATTCTGAAATACATGACAGATGGTATGCTGTTACGTGAGATTTTAAGTGAACCAAATCTAGAAAGCTACAGGTTAGACCTCTTCTTTTTTTTTTTTTATTACCACACTTGGTTTATTTTTTTGCCCTCTATAATCAATTGCACTGGTTTAATGGTAATGCATATTAAATTTTCAGCGTGTTGATGGTGGATGAGGCACATGAAAGAACTCTGTCAACGGATATTTTGTTTGGATTATTAAAGGCAAGTGGTTATTCTATATGGAGGCATCCATGCATGCATAAATATGCATTTTTTGGAATCATTATTGTGTTTTCAAATCTCTCTCTCTCTCTCTCTCTCAGCTGAACAGTAATGTAGTGGAAGGGAGATCACATATAGCTACACATTTCGGAATCATTATCGTGTTTTGAAAATCTCTCCTAACTGAAGACAAAAGTGTGGAAGGGAGTTTGAGAAAGAAAAGAGAAATATCCCTTCTTCCTGGTATACAGTCTAATGAAATAAAAAGGAAAATGCTGGTATATATAGACATAAATACACATTTTTTCGAATCTTTATAGTGTTTTCAAGGTCCTTCCCTCTCTCACAACCAAAGAAACAAGAGTGGAAGGAAGATTGAGAAAAAATTGAATTGTCTCTTCTTTTCTGCATCTACTGTCGTGTTCCAAAACTTCTGTTAGCAAGTAATGGATATATTAATGAAGAGTGAGGAGTTTCTTAGTTATAAATATATTCCCATGATTTCATTTTGTTGCTTAGAAATGTGAAAAAGAAGTACAAAGGTGGACTAGATGTCCACTTGAAAGCCAAAAAAAACTTTGCAATGGGACAAAAACTATACAGAATCTTGTATGCTCTCCTAAACAAGCCAAAGAGAAAACTTCCAGCCCTTGCAACCATAAAAAATTTACTACCATGATGACCATGATTTTACATTTTTGATTATGTGCAAGTGCAAAAGTGTAGAGATATATGGTTTCTTCCCTACTTGAAAACAAATTTTTCAAAATTGTCTTTATGAAATTATTGGGTTAAGTTTTACTTAACATGGTGACATCATTTGTGTTTATTTTTGCATTGGTTTTTGTGTTTGTCATATTAGCATGGTGACCACATTTGTGTTTGTGTATGCATTGGTGCTTGTGCTTGATCCTTGCAAACCTATCAATTAAATTTGATATTGCATGTGAAGGGGCATGTTAGATATTGTTGCAAGGCCTTTAGCCATTAGCCATTAGCTTAAACTTTCAGGTTTAGTGTTTTCTTAGCAATTCTTGAGAAGTGCATGATTAGAGAGGATACAGAGACTGAAGAGAAATTTCACATGAAAACTACAAATTATTTTACGTAAATATGCCTTAATAAAATAAATTCAACTGATTTCCGACACGGGGACATATCAAAGCATTGGAAAAGGGTTTCATTTGAAAAATAACCCTCTTAATTAATTGTCTGACTGTTTCTGCTTATGTATAATAGGATTTAATTAAGTATCGATCGGATCTCAAGTTGCTTATCTCAAGTGCAACACTTGATGCGGAGAAGTTCAGTGATTATTTTGGTTCAGCTCCGATTTTCAAAATTCCTGGGAGGAGATATCCTGTTGAAATTCATTATACAAAAGCTCCAGAAGCTGATTATGTAGATGCAGCTATTGTCACAGTGCTACAAATCCATGTAACGCAGCCTCCTGGAGATATTTTGGTCTTTCTCACTGGTCAAGAGGAAATCGAAACAGCAGAGGAGATATTGAAGCATCGGACGAGGGGCCTGGGGACGAAGATAGCGGAATTGATTATCTGCCCGATATATGCTAACTTACCAACTGAGCTTCAAGCAAAAATATTTGAAGCTACTCCTGAGGGGGCTCGGAAAGTTGTTCTTGCAACAAACATTGCTGAAACTTCGTTGACAATAGATGGAATTAAGTATGTCATTGATCCAGGTTTTTCCAAGGTAAAATCATATAATCCAAGGACTGGAATGGAGTCTTTGTTGGTACACCCCATCTCTAAAGCTTCAGCCATGCAACGTGCCGGTCGATCTGGACGAACAGGTCCAGGAAAATGCTTTCGGTTGTATACTCTATACAATTATCACAAGGACATGGATGATAATACTGTACCTGAAATACAACGAACCAACCTCGCAAATGTTGTCCTTATTCTCAAAAGTCTTGGAATTGATGACTTAGTAAATTTTGATTTTATAGACCCTCCGCCAGAGGAAGCATTACTAAAAGCCTTGGAGCTACTCTTTGCTCTTAGTGCATTAAATAAATTTGGTGAGTTGACTAAAGTTGGCAGGCGGATGGCTGAATTCCCCGTTGATCCTATGCTATCTAAAATGATAGTTGCTTCAGATAAATACAAATGTTCGGATGAGATCATTACCATTTCTGCTATGCTTTCTGTTGGAAATTCAATCTTCTACCGTCCAAAGGACAAGCAAGTACATGCTGACAATGCAAGAATGAACTTCCACTTAGGGAATGTGGGGGATCATATTGCTTTGCTACGGGTTGGTTTCTTTTCATCTCTGTTTGCCTCTATTATATTGGCATCCTTTCCCTTTCATATGTCCTTGTCTTGCATTGACCCTGACATGCTAGCTTAAGGTTATTAATAAACATTTGATAACTGGATTCATGGGTTGGAAAGACGGTGAAGGTAAAAGCTTATTTTATGAATAGCTATGGTAGGTTTTTGAGGTTGCATCCTTGGTTTTTAGCTCCATTGAACTACGGACTGAATTCAGAAATGAATCAATTGTGTTACTTGCGTTTATGTATTGAATCTCTTTGTACTTGTTTTTTAGGTTTACAATTCTTGGAGGGAATGTAATTACTCAACACAATGGTGTTATGAAAATTATATTCAGGTATGTTGTGCTATATTTTGAGTTGCCTCTTCCTTTTTTTTTTTTTTTTTATAATTTTGGATTACTTAGATTTGGTCGCACTTTCTTCTTAATTTTGAGCTAAATTGCTGTTTTCATGGGCATGTGATGAATTGTTTTTTGAGATTGTCCATTGCTAACTTCTTTAGGTTTATTATTGCAAAGAGTTATTATATTCATGTAGCTTCACAAAGAAATATAATCAGTCTAAAACTTCTTGAAAGGATTCATTAGCAAAATTGTATATTATTTTTTTGTGACATGGATGAACAGAATTTATAGCATTCATGAGGTTATTCATTGAAAATCTCAAAAACAAGCCAGATAAATAAACAATGTTCATGAAGCTGATATTTATCAATGATAATCTACAATTAAACTGAACAAAATGAACAATGATTCTCATGAACTACGAATAAGTGTAAAGATCCGTCGTGTTTTGGACTTGACTAAATAATGTCCCCTCATAATTTTGAGGGCTTTGTAAAATTTTAGTCAACAAATTTTGGGTGGGTCTGCCACTAAAGAATTTTTTTGAAAATTTGATACTCAGTAGTTTCTAGTTAATAGAAATGTTAAGTCTGCTGCTGTGTAAATGTATTTACACTGCTTTCATATATGTGTCATGTTGATCATGGTAGTTAGACTAGATACAACTAGTAATTACATCCTGAACCTGTTTCGATGAGAAATATGTTGATTGTATTACATATAAACTTTGTTGTTCTAGTTGCAAATTATCTGGATGAATAATGTGATATCTGCATCGATAAAGGGCAAAATGTCCAACTGTATTTGGGACCAAAAAGGAAAATTACTGAAATATTAAGTGATCATATTTATTCTGTTTGTTGTAAGCCTTTTAATTCTAATACGCTATTTTTGTTTGTCATTTCTAATGATTTCCAGGTCAGGAGTATGAAACGTGCAAGAGATATACGGGACCAGCTGGAGGGGCTTCTTGAGAGGGTTGAAATTGAAGTAACATCCAACCTTAATGATTTAGATGCTATAAAAAAGGCCATTACATCTGGTAGGAATTTTATTGCAGTTTACTTGTTAATGAGTTGTTATAAGAATTCTTCCTGTGAGCATTGTTGAATTTAATGCTTATCATTGCCTATTTCAGGTTTTTTTCCTCATTCTGCAAGGCTGCAGAAAAATGGATCTTACTGGACAGTGAAACATCCACAGAGAGTTCATATACATCCCAGTTCTGGGTTGGCACAGGTAACAACTTCTGTTTTGAGTATTTTTGATGGTCTAAAGATTTGGCTGAATGGTGATTATGACAGAGACGCGTTAATTGTATATGTAACCTTTTTCGTTCTGGGCAAGCTAAATTCTGGACTTATTAGCTTCTGTTGTCTTCAACATTGTTATGACTTCTAATTTCTTATCATCCACAGAATGCACTAAAAGAGTGCCCTTATTCTGTGTAAGTTTCTCGTATTAGTTTTTAGGAGACTTTTTAAAGGAAACAAGAAACACTAGTTCTTAGGAAATGCATGTAATAACTTTGCTCTTCATGGAAATGAATGTTAATAATTAGGGTTTAAGAAATGATGTTATTAGGAGACTTTTTAAAGGAAACAAGAAACACTAGTTCTTAGGAAATGCATGTAATAACTTTGCTCTTTATGGAAATTAATGTTAATAGTTAGGGTTTAAGAAATGATGTTATTATTCTTTCTTTTACCACTTTGGGACGAACAAAATGGACTAAGAAAGACCCATTCCTTTGAAGACAATAGATTTCCCTACTCTGATCACATGTATGCAAATAGGTAAACATACTTGTCTTGTGGGTATTCTATGCCAATTGAAACAATCATCAAAGTCCCTTTAACTTTTGTTGCAGAGGAAATGTCATAAGACCAGAATTTGAATAATCACTAGAAAAAATGTGTTAGCTCATGCATTCTATAGGAATGTTTGTATCATTATTTTAATTTTGTATTGTGGTTGAGATTTTGTTTGTTGACTCTTTTCAGGTGCTCCCAAGATGGGTAGTGTACCATGAATTAGTTCTAACAACTAAGGAATATATGAGGCAGGTTGGTTTCCACTGTAGCTGTTTTAAAGTAACTGTTACTCTGGTCAAAGGTTTTTCCTAATCTTTGTTTGCAATCATAGCTAAAACTGAAAGATGAATTGCAGGTAACTGAACTAAAACCAGAGTGGTTGGTTGAAATTGCACCCCACTATTACCAGCTCAAGGATGTTGAAGATCGTATGTCTCTCTCTCTCTCTCTCTCTCTCTCTGTATTTTGAGCACTGCAGCAGTCGGCCTAAAGTAAAATTTGATGACATGACCTGAACCTGATATGTGAAAAATGTAAACAGGGATTAAAAATAAAAATGTAATTACTGTTATATGTAGGGGTGCTCATTTTCGGTTCAGTTTGGGTTAGATTTTAAATTAATCTAAAATAGTTAGTTTTAATTTGGCTCAAACCGATAGTAAATAATAGATTGAACCATACTGACCAGTGTGCTGGTTTGATTTGGTTTGGTTCATTAGTTTGAATTAAATTAAAAAATAACTTCTTTTTTTATTTTATTAGTTCTAAACTCAAAAACAGAAATTATTTACTGAAATTTTATATTAATTAAATTTAAATGAGTCATTATTTATTGTTTAAAATAATTGAATGAAATATCAATATAAATTTTAAAATAAGTGGATTGATTTTGGTTTTTGCAGTTTATATCAAATCCAATTTGAAAACTGATTGGAAAATTCTTTTTTTTTTTTTTTAAATTGAAACCAAATTAATGATTTTTCAAACTAATTCAAACCAACACAAACTGTTGTTTTGATACTGTGTGGATTGGTTTGGTTCAAAAGTGCCAACTCATTACTTATATGCACATTTGTGCAGCTTGGGTCAAGGCTGGGTAGTGACCAAGGTATTCTGGTGATTGATTTTAGTATCTTTAGTTTCTTTTGGAATGAGATCCCCTGCTTCATCATTTAAGTTAGAACATTTATGGTGAAACAATTTTACGATCTTTGATTGATTGAATGTTTTATTTCTGGCAGCAGTGGCCAAGAAAATGCCAAGGGGAGCAGGACGTGCGAAGGAGTAATGAAAAACATTGATGCTTTTGCAGAGATAACAGAGAATTTCAGATATATCTGGATGGCTACTGCCATAATTGATCTTCGGTTTGGATCGGCGATTTCATTTTGAGATGGCAGGATAAACAAACAACATTCATCATTTGCTCTGGCATGTGGGTTTGGTGAGAATGTGAGGAAGAAAGATAGAGAGAAAAAGGGAGGAAAGAGAAAGCTAGGATATTTTTCCGAGCGATGTTGAGGCTTGTTGCTGCTGATTACGGAACGCAGCCAGATTTAGTTGGAGTGGCAAAGGGTACCGAATAAAACTGGGAGAAGGGCAATGTATTGAAAAAAAATAGCATTAGGAAATCCATTATGTCCATGCTGTTGAAAATGCCGCAGTATAATTGGTGGATTTCACCGTTCAGTTTTCATTGGTTAAATTTACCTTCCTTTATTGATGTATGTCAAGTTTTCTAATGTGTCACAATGTTGTAGATTGGACAAACACTTGTATGTGTTTGATTGTTCATATGGGTAGCATAATTGGTATATATTCACTCTGTACACAATCTATTCCTCACCTTTTCCTTAAATGTCTTAATATTATTAAATATACCTGATGCTCCATTTGGTAAACTATCGTTTGTGTTCCTCTTTTTTTTATTTTTTTATTTTTTATTTACCCTTTAACTTAATATTTACAATATGATATCAGCATGAGCTGGACATGTGAAGTATTTAACTTCTTGCTCTTTCTAGTTGTTTATAGTTAAATGCTTTTCACATTCTATTGCACTTATATTGTTATATTTATTTTTATATATTATTATTTTTATTCAAATGTTTTGAGGAGCTTGCTATAAGGTTATTATTAAATTGAATATTGTACATTAGAAATTGAAGATAACATATTATATATAATTGTGTTATTTTTTGTTGCATTTTATTTTTAATGGTAATATTCATACAATATTTCTTAATTAATCATTTTGTGCTCTTATTTTTAATATTTATTTATCGTGTTATATTATTGTCAATATATAAATATCACTAAATATTATTATTGCTTAAAATTTGGAAAAAAATTAAAAAAATTGATTAAAATTCAAAGTTTTAAAAATCTATCTCAATAATCAATAATGAAATTTTGAAATACAATCTCTAGTCAAAATTTAAAATTTTGTATACAATTCTTTTTTTAAGAACTTGAAATTCTTAATTTTTAAATTAAAACTTGAAGTTTTGAAAATATTTTTAAAGTTAGAACATATTGGGTTTTAAATAATAATTCTTAAATTAGAATCTAAATTCTCAATTTACAAATTTTATATAAACTTGAAGTATTGAATATATTTATATGTTTTTAAAATTTGAGGTTTTAAAGGTTAAAATTTAAATTAGAACTTGAAGTTTTAAATCTATAATTATATTATAAACTTAAAATTATAAATATATTTATATGTTTTAATTATCTTTTTATTGTCTTCAAATGTTAAAATACACTATCGATACTATCAATATCATAATGTCGCAGGGTTAATCTTTAACATAGCTTACATGTGCAGCACTTAGACAACTTTTTTCAATAAGTTGCTAAGTAAACCTTAATACCTTTTTCACAAATTCAAGAAGAAGGTTAAAAAGTGTGTATGCACAGAACAAACAACCCACAAAGTATTTACTAGTAAACAAGGTTTTATTACACAAAAAGGTTTTGTTACAAGACTTTTGGAGTGTTATTGGAACTCTAAATTTGTTGGATTGTTGGATTATTGGATGCTTAACAAAATGAGGCCACCTCCTATTTATATGTCTTCATGCCACCAAATATATAGTTATAAATTTTTTTTTAGAATTCTCTACAAAATATTTATACAGAATATTCTAAATTAAGCTATACATTCTTATATGTTCTAGAAGCTTCTAGGGTATTCTAGTTGGCCTAGATATTTCTCTATACTTATAGAGTTGTCCAGAGTGTTCTAAAGTCTTCCATAATATACTATAAAGTTCTAGAACATTCTAAAGTATTTCGAAATGTTCCAAAGTATTTTAAAAGGTTCCGGAAAGTTTTATAGTGTTCCGTATAGTTCTAGAAAAATCTAGAACACTTGAAAAGTATTCTTTTATGCTCAAATGTGCATAAATAATTGAGTATTATGGTGTTTTTACCTTTTAGATTGGCAGAGTGTGACATCTTTCCCCACCTAAACTCGCGACGCCCTCGTCGCACTTTCATCCTGAATCCTTGAATGTACTCTATTAATTGCCATAAAATACTTTCTTACTCCCAGCTTACTTCGTTGTTGGGGAAGTTCTTCTACTTCACCAAGTACTATGTATATGGTTGAACGCCTTTCTTCTTAATTACGTGATCCGTAAGGATGCATTTTACATCTTTGTTGAATACGATGACTACGGCCGTTGGCGTTCTCTTTGATATATTTCTTTCATAGTCTTCCATGTCTTTATGATAGGGTTTAAGAAGACTTACATAAAAGACTGGATGAATCTTGAGTCTTGGTGGTAATTTTAATCGATAGGAGACCTTGTCTACACGCTTGATAATGGGAAAGGGTCCCTCATATATCCTCAGTAAACCTTTATGTACTTGTTGAAATGCCTTGAATTGTTGCAGTAGTAATTTGTCAAGTACGAGATCTCTTTCCTTGAACTCGATATGTTGTCTCTTTTGGTTTGCACATTTCTTCATACAGTGAGTGGCTTTATCTAGGCATGTTCATGTAATATCGGCTTCTTCATGCCATTCTTTTGCAAGTTTGTAGGCAGCAGGACTACTACCTCCATATGTCCAGGCTATGGCATTTGGGGTCATTGGTTGTCGACCTATTATGATCTCAAACAGACTCTTGCTAGTAACCTCACTTCTTTGAAAGTTATATAAGAATTGAGCCATATCGAGTAACTTTGCCTAATCTCGCTGATGAACGCTCATATAATGCTTTAAGTATAGTTCGAGTAGATTATTGATGCGTTCTGTTTGTCCATTTGTTTAGGGGTGGAAGCTTGTCGAGAACTTTGACTTGGTCCCCAACATCTTAAAGAGCTCTATCTAAAATCTTCCTGTGAATCTAATGTCTCTATAACTCACGATGCTTTGTAGAACTCCTCATAACTTTATCACATGTCTAAGGAATAATCGAGTTACTTCTTCTGCGATGCAATTCCTTAGAGTTGGTATAAAGGTGGCGTATTTGCTAAAGCGGTTAACAACCCCGTAATGCTTCCTCATCCCTTTGATTTTGGTAAAGCTATGATGAAATCTATAGAGACACTTTACCATGGCCTTTCTAGTGTAGGTAAAGGTTCAAGTAACCCTGCTGAGACTTGATGTTCAACCTTGTCTTGTCGACATACAAGACAAGTTCACACGTATCCTTTAATGTCATCTTGCATTTGCGGCTAATAATAAGATTCTTGTGTAAGAGCTAGAGTGCGAGTCATACCTAGATGACTAGCCCATTTCAAGTCATGGCATTCACTTATTGCTTCTCCACGCAAACTTTCCCATTTTGGTATGAACAAGAGTCTACCAACGGTGTAGAGCAACCTATTTTCGACCCAAAAGCACTGAGTTTTTCCTTCATTCGCCATCTTGATTAGGTTTCTAATTGTTGAATCATGGTTTAGGCCTTTCTTAATGCGATTGATGAGGTTGCTTTGTAGTCAACTGAGATTTAATGTAGCAAGTTTTGTTTTGTGACTTAGTGCATCAGCCATAATGTTGGCTTTACCTGACTTGTACTCGAGCCAGTAGTCGAACTTCGCTAAGAAATCTTGTCAACGAGTTTACTTCGGACTAAGTTTTCGTTGTTTTTGGAAATAGCTCATGGCAATGTTGTTTGTCTTGATGATAAATGGAGAGCCTAAGAGATAGTGCCGCCATACCCTTAGGCAGTGGATGATGACAGTCATCTCCTTTTCTTGGACAGTGTAATGACGTTCTGTGTCATTTAGCTTTTGACTCTCATAGGCAAAATAGTGACCTTCTTGCATAAGAACTCCTCAAATGGTGAAGTCTGAGGCATTTGTGTGTACCTCAAATTGTTTGGTGTAGTCAAGCAAGACTAATACAGGCTTTCTTCAGATCATCAAAAGCTTTTGGCATTTCTTGGACCAACACTAGGTTTGGTTCTTTTTTAACAAGTTGATTAATGGTGTTGTCTTTGCTGAATAACCTTGGATGAACCGGCAATAATAATTCATCAACCCAAAAAATGAGCATAACTCTGACACTTTAGTAGGAGGTTCCTAATCATGAATCACCTTTACTTTTGCTGTATCCATCATAAGTATTCCATCCCTTATTCGGTATTTGAAAAAGTCTACTTATTGTTGAGTAAAAGAGCACTTCTCACGCTTAATGTAAAGATTATTTTTTCGCAGCACTTGGAATATTTGTTTGAAGTGGTATACATGTTCTTCTAGCGTAGTGCTATACACTTCGATGTCGTCCAAGTATACTACCACAAACCAATCCAAGTATGGATGGAAAAGCTTATTTATGAGAGTGCGAAATGTTGCAGGTGCATTAGTAAGGCCGAATGACATGACAAGGAATTCGAATGCCTCATTCCTAGTCATAGATGTAGTCTTGGGTTCATCTCCTGCTGCAATGCGCATTTGGTAGTATCCTGAGCATAAATCCAATTTGGTGAAGTATCGGGCCTTCCTAAGTTGATCAAAGAGATTTATTATCAAGGGTATGAGATATTTATTCTTGATAGTAATCTTGTTGAGTGCCCAATAGTCAATGCACATACTAAGTGATCCGTCCTTTTTCTTTTGAAATAGCGCTGGTGTGCTATAAAGAGCCTTAGAATGTTGGTTGTATTTGACATCCAATAAATCATTAAGTTGTTTACTCAACTCTTCAAGTTTAGGAGGCACTATACGATAGGGTGCCATGGCAGGTGGTTTGGCCTCAGGCTCCAACTTAATTTGGTGGTCGACTTCACACCTTGGTAGAAGTCTTTTTGGAAGTTCTTGTGGCATCACATCCTTAAATTCTTCAAGGACTGTTTTCACCTTTGTTGGCATCGGGTCTTCAGATGTTAATGTATCTTCTCCATCGTTGAGGTCTCATAATGAAACTAAGAAGCTAAGGTCATGCCTTAAACCCTTCTTAAATTGCATGACGGATAACACTTTGGCCTCGACCTTAGCTGCGCACTCTGTTGGAACCATGCATGCTTTACTCCCATTGAAGATGTTGAGAGTTAGTAGCCGGTAATGGGAAGGTATGGACTTGGTCAAAGAATTCCATGCCGAGGATGACTTGAAAGTCATTCATGGGTGCAATAGAGAAGTCCAAATTCCTTTACCAAGTGCCCATACATGTTAGGACGACTTTGGCGATGTCGATAATTGGTTTGGCGGGTGAATTTACTGTTTTGATGGTGCCTTTTTCCTCGATCACTTTGAGGCTAAGTCGTTTAGCCTTAACTTTTGAAACGAAGTTGTGAGTTGTTCCCGTGTCAAGCAGCGCACGAACAGCCTTGTCATTGAGAGTTACGGTGATAAACATTAAGCCTTTCTTGATTGGTGTAGGTGTTATAGCATCGTCCTTAAGTGCTTCAAATTGTTGAAGGGAACCAACACTTGCTCGGGGTTCTTCTGGTTGTAATTGCCCTCGACTTTCTTCGTATTGTGAAGTCATGGAGTTGAGCGCCTTATGCTTAGGGCAATCTTGAACCCAATGTGGTTCGTCGCAGATAAAACATGGACTTTTTAGTTTAGGTGCTTCACCTTTGTTGCGTCTATCCCTGCCGTTAAAAGGTTTTTACTACTTCCCATCCTTGCGATTTTGGCCCTTGTGACTTGATCTCTCTCCCCCACCTTTACCATAGCTGGTCTTCTTTTCTTTGGGCTGAGAGTAGTCGATGAGAGACTCAGCTTATGAGATAGTGGTGTCAAGATCACGCACGCCATGCCTTTCCAACTCATGTCTCATCCAATCCTTAAGACTATTTATGAAGTAGAAGATAGCATCCTTATCAGTGAGATTTGTTATCTCAAGCGTTAGGGTAGTGAACTCTTTAATGTAATCACAGATACTACCCATTCACTTAAGCTGACGCAAGGGATTGCGAGCTTCAAGCTCAGCATTATGAAGGCTAAAGTGCTTCTTAAGCTCATTCTTGAAGTCTAGTTATGTCTCGATGGTGCAAATTCCTTTAGCCATTTCGTCATACTTATGCTACCACCAGAGTAATGCAACATCGCAGAAGTATGTTGGCTCGTTATTAACTTTTGTAGCATCAGCCCTTACGCCAATGGTGTTAAAGTATTGCTCCAACCCAAAGAGGAAATTTTTGATCATGATAGCGCTACGGGTGTCGTTATAACAGGCTTGGGCACTTCAATTCGTTGCCATGCCCAACCCTAGCAGATTTCCTCCATTTCTACACGGACATATCATAGTTCGTCTTTGACAAAGTCATGTACTCTAGTAACTTCTTGTTAGAAGGAGAGAAGTTCTCCCCTAAAAGAGTCACTAAACTCTTTGATAGACTCTTTGGCGGCCTTAGTAACCTTAACATATTCTGTCTTTAAGCCTTCAAGACGGTTGTCTAGGTTATCAAGGGTAAAGTCTATTGTTGACACAGCTTGTTCCAAACTAACAACATAAGACTTAATAGATTCAGAAGAAGGGGCTTTGGACTTACTGTGCTTCCTTTGGACGCATTGTTTCTCTCGCCTACGAGCCTGATCTTGTGGCACCTCCACGCTAGAGCAACTTCAGATGGTGCGGCCATTGTTTTTCTCGTGTGATGTAGTATTGTTTAGGAATGTAACACGGCTCTGATACTAACTGTCATAGGGTTAATCTTTAGCACAGTTCACCCATGCAGCACTTAGACAACTTTCCCTAATAAATTGCTAAGTAAGCCTTAATACCTTTCTCATAAACTTAAGAGAAAGGTTATGTGTATGCACAGAGCAAACAACCCACAAAATATTTATTAGCAAATAAGCTTTTATTACACAAGAATGCTTTGTTACAAGGTTTTTGGAGTGTTGTTGGAACTCTAAGCTTCTTGGATTGTTGGATTATTGGATGCTTAACAAAATAAGGTCACTTCCTATTTATAGGCCTTCCCGCCACCAAATATGTGGTTATAAATCTTTCTCTAGAATTCTTTACAAGATATTTACACAGAATATTTTAGACTAACCTATACATTCTTACATGTTCTAGAAGTTTTTAGGGTATTCTAGTTGGTCAAAATATTTCTCTATACTTCTAGAGTTGTTCGAAGTGTTCTAAAGTCTTCTACAATATGCTATAGAGTTCTAGAACATTCTAGAATGCTCAAGAATGTCCCAAAATATTATAGAAGGTTCCGAAAAGTTCTAGAATATTTCGGATAGTTTTAGAAAAATCTAGAACACTTGAGAAGTATTCCTTTCATGCCTAAATGTGCATAAATCATTGAGTATTATAGTGTTCTTACCTTTTAGATTGGTAGAGCATGACAATAAGCTTGGAAGATACCATTTCAAAGGCAAAATCAAATATATTCATAGGATAAATTTAGAATTTGTAAATTTTTCTTACATGTATAATTGAACTTAATTATGACTACTAAATGGATTCTCTTAAAGTAAAAACATTAAATACTCCATAAAATTGCAGGATTTTAAAACTATTGCTGAATATAACTAAGTGTTAATACATTTTAGTTTAAATTGTGTAGTAAAAATATTACTGAAGAAGATATACTAGATAATATATTCTTTATTTTTATACCTCTAATTTGGTAATTGCATAATAATTTTATGAGCACAAAGCCAAAAATTACTTAAAACTACTTTTGTGTTTTTCACTTATAATGAATCATGTTCATTTATTTATTTGATGTTTTCAAAAGTAGATGTAAACTAGCTCTCTCAAAAGTGAATGTTAATGAATATATTTAAAATGGTGAACAAAATATATTATTGCCCATGCAATATTTACAAGTCTTCTCAATGATAAAACACAAAAATAGACATACCTACCAAAAATAAAATTTTAAAGATATGATAATTGTTGTCATCATTATTAAATGGAATTTATCACATACATATTGTATGTCTATAAAGCCTTACCAAAACAATGAAAATGAAGAGAAAGAATAAGGAGATAAACTTCATTAATAATAAAGATCTAATAGATTCTTTAACTTTATATCTCTAATCAAAGAAAAAGTAATTGCTTTTAGTTATAATTTAATAATTATCTATTTTATATATTGTTTATCTTAACTCTTTGGTCATTATACTAAATATATTTCATATTTTATATTTTACTAATCATTAATATAAAGTTTTTCAATCAAAAGCTACGGATAACAATAAATTGCCTTTCTTGCAAAATAAAAGTTTTTGAAAATATGTTGGATTAGTTTTGGTTTGAAAAAAATCAATCGATAGCTAACAGCTGATTTTTGGTTTGGGTTTGGTCCAAATTAACTAGACCAAATCAAATTGAACTAATAAATATAAAAAATTTACATTTGGAATATTTTTCATACAAATAATAAGAAGACTGATTTATGTCAACTTTTTATTTTATAAAAAGTATATAACTAAAGAATTTATTCATCGAATTTATAAAAATAAATTTTGTAGGTTTATAATGTCAATCATCTTATTTATTTTATAAAACTAAAGAATTTGTAAAAGGTTATTTTTGGCTATGAAATTTTCTTTTGATGGCTTTTATTAATAAAAAATAATAATAGTTATTATTATTATTATTATTATTATTATTATTATTATTATTATTATTATTATTATTATTATTATTTTAGATTTTGAAGCTTTAGTAAGAATACTTGTTTTAAATTTTTAGGTGCAATATAATAAAAATGCATGTTTTACACTTGTTTCATGATAAGAAGAAAAAACCAAATCAGTATAATTATAAGATTGCATGTTGGGCGATAATGAAAAAAAGCTATAATTTTCATGAAATAAATTAGATGATTAATTTGCTACAAATAGACATATAATGTAATGATAAAAAAAATAATAAAATAAATTTTTTCATGAATATTATTAAATTTATTTTTTCAAAAATCAATTATTGTATCTTGTTTTTAATCAAATCAGGTTTTGTAATTACATTAATATTTTGGACTTAAGCTTAAACTGACAAATGTCACTGAATCGATTTGAATTAGATTTTTTTGTCTCATACTATTTCTTTAAATCGATTTGGTCTAAATTAAAATTTATTAATTTAGACTAGTTTGAATTTTGTATCAAAATTGACCTAAACTGAAGTTGCATATGTTAGGATATGTTCTAAAAGTTATTTATATTATCGACTTCAAGAATATTTTACTTTATATATATTTATAGTTTATCATTAATGAATGAAAAAGTTATTTGTTTGCTTATATATACTGCGTTTTTTATTTTGTCATACATTTAAAGAAGTATATTTTTAAATTATTTGAATAATTCATTTAATTGTTAAATAATATTATTAAAATTGTTTCTTATATAGGTGATATTGAATGTGTAATAATATCGTATAATAAGCATACTTAATATATTCAGCAAATATCATGAGACGTTATTAGTGATAACGATGAGAGTTATGTTATTAGGACATTAGTATGAATTAATAGTTAAAGAATTTTTTTTTGAACATAATCAAATTATAATAAATCGCATGATAATACATGTGGTTATTAATTTATCATATAATTGTACTAGTATGTGATGTAATCCTTTGACCTAAGACATCATAACCAAATTTAATGTGAATGTATATGATTCATATGGTGTATAAGTGTAAGACTAATTACGTCTTATATATTAAAGTTAGTTTAGTCATGTATTGTTTACATTGGAAATGAATGATAGTTAAAATGGGATCTGTTAGCTTGATATAAATAAAAGATTGAAATATCCACTAATTTCGTCTAGATTCGAACTCTTTAACGAACATCAATAGATACTTGAAAATAAATCTCTTGTTAAAATAAATTAAAATCATATGAAAGAATTTGTGATGGCGAGTTTAAGGCATATTGATTGATAATTTGTATTCATATCAGTTTAGGGCTTTGACATTTTAGAAATCTTTACTTGAATATGATTAGATAACGAAAGGATATTACTCACATGATACATACAATTTGGATGGATCCGATGAAATATTTCTTCATTGTGGTTTAACTTTCTAAATGTTCGAATCTGAAGAGTTTGAAACTAGTTTATGTTTGATTCACAGTGAACTTACGTGATCACACCAATAATCTAATAAATTTAAAGATATTTAAAAGAGAGAAAATATTATCTATAGATGGTTAACACATTTTGAGATAATGTAATGGTATGTATATATATATATATATATATATATATATTTATAATTTTTAAAAATATTTAAAAAATTTGTATATTTTAAAATTTTTATGTAATTTAGTGTAAATTACGTAATATATTGATAAAAAAAATTATCAAAAAACCTAAATGTGAATTTTAAAAAGTTATACTTAATCATTGATCTGTTAGGATATGTCATAGAAACCATTCGTGTTATTGGCTTCAAGAATATATTTTGACTTGTATATACATTATTTATTAATAGAAGATTATTTATTAATAGAAGAAAGAATTCTATATTCATAAATATATACTATTTTCTTTAAGATATTCATCTAAATAAAATATACTTGTAAATTATCTTAATAATTCATTTAATTGTTAAATAAAATTATTAAAATTGTTCTCTACAAAAGTAATATTAAATGAGAAAGATATCGAAAGTAAGTATACTGAATGTTTTTGGTGAATATCATAAAATGATATTAGTGTAGGTAATTTGAAAATCATGTTATTATGATATTAATATAGATTAAATAGTTAGAGAATTATTTTTTTGAACATGATCACTTAACGATAAATTACATAGTAATTATGAAATTCCTATATCTAATTAAATAATAAATAATGATTTCTAAATAAGTATAAAAAAAAAATACTAATTTTTTTTTCTTTTATTATAATCAAAATAAGCATTTATCACAATTCAATATATGTACTTATTTATAGTATGTACAATACATTAAAAATACGATTTATAACAAAAATATAATTATTTCAGCAACAAAAATCTTATATGTCCAACTCTTTTGGCAGGTCATTGTCCCGAAAATTTATCTGATTTCACTGCTCTACTAGATATATCTGAAAATTATTTCAACAACAGAGTGAGTAATTTAGAATTATTCAGTAAAAAATACAAAACCCAATAAAATAGTTTAACAAATCACAATATTTCAACTATACAAATAATAATTAATCAGGATAACAACATATCCCATATATCTAACACTACAACAATAACTAGTTATGACTAACCCAACTCAATTATTCAATTAACAATCCAATTAGAATATTACAAATAATTATAGTATAGTACCACTTTCCTCTGTACGCTTTCTACTATATCTATGTCATTTCTACTATCCTATTCTCTTTTCATTTGACCGATCATACTTAGATAGATTATGGATTGTGACTATATTATTCATTTTACACGCCAATATATGTATAAATTGTGCACACTTATAGTACTACCATGAGTTTAACATGTTTTTCAGGGCGTCATAGTGAATTGCTGTTTCCCACTATGGGTTCAATGTGTCCAAAAATACCATAAATGCCATGAAGAACTACTGTAATTTTTTATATATAATTTTGAATACCATAAGGACGACTGTAAATAATAAATTATTATTTTATTTCGTATTAAGCAGCTCTGCCAGTGTATAAGAAAATTTCATAATCTAACCACAAGAATGTTGATTAATTATACATTTTTTTACGATTCATCATATACTTATATTACCAATTTATCCTTTACTATTACTTAATGGTATTTTGATAATTTATTAAAATTCTGATAATTATATATACAATATTTTTATAATTTTGTCTCAAAATAAAATAAATTTATACTTATAGCTGCATGACAACACCTACTAATATTCGTACCACCAAATCAATTATAAAAAAATAAAATTCATAATAGTAATAAAAACCAATTCATATATATATATATATATATATAAAACTATATATGCATTACACATACACGCCGAAAAAATATTTTGAAATACCTCTTTTAATGATAGATGTTGACGGAATGAGGTGTAAATATAAATAATATTTAATCATTAACTTCACACAACTATATATACACATATTTAATCAATCATTAAAATGCTTTAAATTCCACACCCATACCCATTCTTTGGCAATGAGATTTTTTTTTTTTCCATGTAATCAATTTCCAATTATTTATGTGTAGACTTAATTAACCAACACATATCCACTTAATCAAAATGATCACCCAACACCAATTGAACAGTACTATAATTGGACAATTTTATTAGTTTTTTATTTTTCTTTTATTTTACACATTCGAACCAATTTTTACCAATTCTAGTATTTCATAATACAATTATTAATACATAAACACATCAAAATAATATAATTTAACACCAAATAAACAGTATCTAAAATGAATAATTTTACCCTTTTTTCTATTTTTCTTCAGTTTTAACCAACCAAATTAAGTTCAGTCGATTCCGTTGTTTTACCATACCATTATTAACACATAATTCTCTAAAAAATCAACAAGCAAAATTTTCAATTTTGCTCTTGTTCAATTTTTCTTCTAATTTACACATCCAAATCAATTCATATAAATTACCTTTATTCTCTAACACATTTATAAACAATTAAACATATCAAAACACATTAAATTCAAGCATTTAAGTGTTTCATGAATAGCGGCCGAATATATCCAAATATGCATAAACCAAAATTTTCCACTTTACACAATTTCATTCACTCCAATCTATTTCCCAAACATTGAATTTCATAAATTATGCATCAATTTCACAAAATTCTTAAATTACCAAGTTAGAGTTTAGGGTTCTTACCTCAAATCCAAAATTGATTGCAATTGTACTAAATTTAAGTTAAAAAGAACACCTAGAACACCTAAAATACTATTTAAAACTATAAAACTGCCATTAAAACCACTTTTTAACAAGTTCATAAACTGAAATTTAATGAAATTAAGAACTTTTATTATCAAATTAAAACTCTTAATGCATAGAATAATTTTTTCTTCTATTATAACGCGTTTAATCGGATAGATTGTGAGATTTTACTTGATTTTTTTAAGAAAATAAAAAAAATTGAAAGAGAAGGGAAAGAATGATTTATGGCAAGAGAGAGAACGAAAAAGTTGAATTTATCCAATTTTAAAAAGTCAAAGAGTCTTATCCAACTTTATATTTTTAAAAATTATACTTTTATCTAATAATTTTTTAAAATTTATATTTAACTCTCAAAAAAAATTATGAGACTTCAAACTATTTTTAGAATCTGTCATTTTAGTCCCTCAGATTTTGGTGATCCAAAATTCAAAATTTTTTTATAAAATGACCATTTTGCCCTTAAGAAAGAAAATTGGTCATTTTGATAATTTTTTTTCTCTTTTTTAAGGGTATTCTTATCCAAATTTGATTTTGTTTCTTTCTACATACTTCTAACAATATTTTTAATATTTTTAAAAATTTGAGTTTCAATATGACCATTATGGCCCTTACCAATTGACTTTTTTATTCTTTTAGACAAAATTGCCCTTTTTCAGCAAACTAGCAATTCTTGCCATTTTATAGTTATTCAACCTATATTTTCCTCCAGTAATAACTAAAAGACAACTTTTAACTCAATTATCTCTCATTTGATCCATCGACACTTGCCTAAAATGACAGTTTTATCCTTTATCGTTATTTTGACCCTTTTTTTTTTTTTTTTTATGTCAAAATGGCTCTAACTAGGATTTTAAAAATTATCTTATATATTTCACAACCCAAAACTTAAGATATACCATAAAAATAATTATATTAAGGTGTTAGAGGAATACCTAAATTTGAGAATGTTATAATAATGCAAGTAGTCAATTATTTATCGTATAAATTGTATTAGTGTACGATGTTATCTTTTGACCTGAGATATTATAGTGAAATATGTGATAGATATACATGATTCATATAGAATTTTCATTAACTCGATCCAGATTCTAGTTCTTAAATGAACATCGATAAATTGTTAAAACAGTAAATCACTAAGTATATAATTAAATGTCACACGAAAGAGTTTGTGGTGACAAGTTCAATGCATATTGATCAAATGATTTGTATTTATATTGGAATAGAGTTTTGACATACTATAGACGTTAACTCATTAGGATTGGATGATAGAAGGATTTTAGTCACATGATATGTACTATTAGGATGATATTTGATTAAATACAACTTCACTATGGTTTGGAGGTCATGACATATTATTAGATATTAACTATAGTTGTTGAATTTTTAAATAGTTTAAAATTCAAAAAAATTTAGAACATATTTACGGCTATTCCATAATGAACCTGCATGGTTACACCAATATCCAAAGGCAGTGAGAGATATTCAGAGAAAAAACATTGTCAGTTGAAAGGCTAGCACTTTTGAGATATTATATATATATATATATTGTATACATTATGAAATTTTTAAAAGTGTTTGAAGAATTTTTTCATAAGTTTGTATTATATTATAATTTAATATAAATTACATGGCTTAATTGATAATATGAATTATCAATGGATGTATATGTAAATGTGTAATTATTAGATAATTATAGTTAAATCCATAAATTATACTTAATTACATTTACTTAAAAGTTAAGTAAATATGTTGCATTTAAATACATAGACTTAAATGTATTAAATGACAAACATTTGATGATTACTATTTTGTCTATGACATATATTCATCTTTAATTAAAAGTAAAGGTAATTATGAAAAGTCATAGATATGTATAAGTACATATATGGATAACTTTATTAATTTTGCAAGTTTTGAAAAGTAAAAACCTAGACCTTTCTCAAAATTTTCGGCTAAGCACTCCTCATTGCATTTGGTTGGTGTAAATTATAGATCCTTCACAATATTAAAGGTATGTATTCATCAACCTTGTGTTTTAGCATGATAAAACTTATCCATAGTGAAAATTTATGTATATATGTGATGCAACATTGTTGGCAATTCAAGTGTTTGTGAAAATGCTTCAATAAACCAAGCTTATGTTTAATGCATATTATCACACATATCATTCCTTTTATGATCATTATTCGATAATTTTCATTAAGCCCTTATAGATATATTTAATTATTTATTTAATGGTTAAGTAAATGTAATTATATATAAGTACAAGGACTAAAGTACAATAAATGATAATTATCATTTCGCCCTTAGTTGATATTTATCCATTAATTTACTCAATTGTTAAGTTTACAATTATGGATAAGTATAAGGTTTAAATAATAAATAAAGAATATTATTAGATAAACATCTTAATTGTTTAAATCAAAATTAAGGGAAAATATAAAAAAAGGGGCATGTGTCTTTATTTTTCATGAGATGAAAAAAGAAAAAGTGCTTTTCTCTTTCTCCTCTTGTTTGGCCAAGGCTTCTCTCTACATCGGATGGTGAAAATTGTAAAGGTTTCATAGATTTAAAGTTTTTCTTCATTAAATTTTCAAGCTAGCAAGGTAAGAAACTTATCTATAGCTAGTATTATACATGTATATTTGATATATATTGAATTTAAGCATGACATGCTTATTTTGTGGGCAAAATTTATGAATTTGTTGCATGGTTAAGCCATAATATCCTTTTAGCACACTCTTAATCTTAAGAATGAGAAGTGGGCCAAAAAGAATGGTAATTTCAATTTTAATGTGTTTTGAACCTAATTGATGTTATTTTTCTCATTATGCTTAGTGTATTGACTCTAATACTACAATCCATGTTGCTATTACCATGCAAGGCTTGACAAACCAAAGAAAACTTGAAGGAAAATGATTATTATATCTATTCAAAAAATGAAGGATGTTTACATGTGGAGCCAATTGAGACATATAGATTAGTTTATAGTTTTAGTTTTCTTTTGAATTTAAGATGAAAATTATTTGTACCATCTTTTACTAAGAATCTTATTTCAATTTTCTAACTTTTACAACAAATTTATTTAGAAATACCACATCACTTAGGAGTGAATCTAAGCTGTGGTTTATAAGTGTTTTGCCCTTTCAATTAATATGAGGCCTTTTATGCCCAGAGCTTAAGATTGTAAGTGCTAAAAACAATTATGAAGGGCCAATATCAGGCTCATCATGCTACCTAAGTTACTAAAGTAGACGCCAGTTAGCTCAGGTTATCATAGTTATGTATTAAATTTTTCTATTGGTAACATAGTTCTGGCATTTGCTATTAGTTTAAAGATCTTGATTGACTAGAGATTTGTTGAATGACTCAATTTTTAGGATATCGATGAGCATAAAGTATTAATTATTTTTCTTATTTTATGAATTGGTTCCTTATTTTGTAGATATATTTTATTTAACTAATTTATTTTAAGTGTGTGTGTGTGTGTGTGCATGTTTATGTATAACATAAAAAAACAAAGAAGAGAAGTACATTCCCATAATCTCTTATTTTTAAAAGTGGTTACTTATTGGTATTTTGGGGAGAGAATATTACATAAACTTCTTTGTGCAAAAATCTCTTCTTGATGGAATAAGGGATAATGTTATTTTTTTGAAATAGGATTTTTAATCTCGAAAACATAAAAAGCTTATGTTACCATTAATTATTATGTTAGGATTTTGAGATATTAGAATGTGCTGATCTTATTCAACAAGAATTTAAACAATTGTAATGGTAGGAGAAGGTAATAGATCCATCCTTTTTTCACACTAGTGTTAGATGCAAATATATTAGATTTGAACTAAAATAAACATCTTTCAATGCTTGAATTGCTTCTGTGCCTTCTGGAGCATCTCTTCTTCAAATGAGAACCTTATCATGATTAAGAAGACTATCAATAATGATTCAAAATTCACAATATAAAAGGTCATGATTAGCATGTTTTCTTCTTTTTGTTGACTCAAGGCAAAGCTTGGATACTCATGGTGAACTAGCAAGATTTTAGTGAAGCTAAGTTGGAAAATTTAGTTAGTTGGTTAGCTAGTTGTTTGTTAGTTTGTTGCTTAATTAATGTAACAAAAATAATTGAATGAAACAACTAAATATAAAAAGAAAAATAATTGGTATTCATGTCTTCATTATTGAGTTTTGCTTGTTGAATCACTATGAACTTAAACTAGTAATCTTCAATTGTTGAGATTAGAAAATGTACAAGGGGTATGAGAGCTAATATGATTAGAATCATAGTGTCCACAAAATTCTCCATCAAAAAGTTTACAAAGAAAAATGATTTTAATTTGTGAAAAAAGAAGATGAAGGCATTTTTTGTGCATGAAAGCTTAGAAAAGACACTTGTTGATGAAGTAAAGATGTTAAAAGGTTTGATAAACTTTAAGAAGAAACACATAATCAAGAATGCTCTTAGTGCACTTGTACTATCGTTAGGGATGGAGTTTTATAGGAAGTTTCAGAAGAAATTATTACTTTGGAAATTTGGAACAATTTAGAATTCAGGTATATAACTAAATCCTTGGCATATTGACTATATCTAAAGAGCATATTTTATGCTTTTAATTTGGTAATAGGAGGGCAATTACAAAACACTTGGATGAATTTAATAAGATTTTTCTTGATCTTAAGATTATAGATGTCAAGATTGATGCTGAAGATAAAATATTAGTTGTTCTTACTATTGGTATATGCATTAAGTTTAATAGTTTTTTTTTTTTTTGATATTTAGTATATTCATTTTTTGTGTATCATGACATTGTCAATTTATATATCATTTGTTATTTCATTAATATATATTAATATGTTTAATAATGTAATAATGCTTTTAAAATAGTAGGTTCAATTAGTTAAATATTATTCTTAAATGTTCTTAGTCAAGTATTATTGTAATTAAAACAACAATAATACATAGAAACTAATATATGTAATAATTGATAACAATATATTCTGTGTTATGATATAAAATATTAAGTTAACGCATGGATACAAATTAGTAAACTAATGTATTAGACCAACCTACTGTGAGAATACTACATGGATAATTATTTGAGTATCATAAGTGATTCTCATAGTGATAATAGTGTATGTAACTCTTACACTTGATATTACCATAGTTTATAATATTGAGAATGATACATTTTTATATTTTCAAATGTCATCTATAACAAGATAAATTATAAAGAAAATAGTTAGATATGTTATAAATTGTATAAAGAAATATGTATAATCAAAATAGAATTTGTCTCTCTTATATAATAGAAATAATATTTTGGGTCTTTTAATGGAGTAAGATTATGAAAATAAATAGCTGTACTCAAATAAAGTAATATGTGATATTGATTTTATTTATTACAATAAATCTATTTAAAATATTAAAGAAAAATATAAAATTGAACTATATAAGGATGACACATTTTATACATTATATTCAATTCAGATATTTAAGATAAATGAATTAAATTACATGGTAACATTAGTCACAGATAAAGTGACATCAAACTATTGATATTCTCGTCACTTGGGTAGTCTTGATATGTTGTTAGACATCGTTCACTACTTGTGATACTAAAATTAGATTTTAGCGTTACTGTCAATATTACGAGAACCTATTAGGTTGCACATTAAGAATGAGAATAATAGTAATGTTAATTCATATAGATAAATTTTAATATATATATATATAAGAGAATTTTAGATTTATTTGGGACTCGTTAAACTATTTAGATATTGAATTTAGTTAAGCTAATAATATAAAGATTGAGCTAAATTTATTAGTACATATTTTACTAAATATATTGGATTTAAAAAAAAAGCCCAACCCTATAGTTTAGGTCTAAACTAAAACATTAAAATTACATTATAAATATATATTTTGTATTTTTTAAGGTGTGTTTAGGGCTTTACTTTTACGTGTATTTTTTTTTACAAAAAAGAATTCTAAATACAAAAGCTAACACTTCAAATTGATTTCTGATCATATGGATATTATAGAGTTGCAAAGACATTTAATCTATATTTATAGTTTGACAAGTCTCTTAATACAAAGTTATGAGCAATTCTATTGCGTTATACACATATGGTATGTATGTATATATAACATTAGAGTTTATTGCATGGATCTTGGTAAGCAAACAAATTTTTTTAATTTTTTTTTTCACTTTCTGTATGTTCTGATTTGCTTCCACTTCTTTGCCTAAAGTCTTATGAACATTTTGTTGCCACTTTACTCTATAAAAGAGATTCAATTTCTAATTTAATTTCTATGGATGATGTAAAATCCTCACTTAACTCTAAGGAGTTAAATTAAAGAGCAAAAGTTAGGGATTTTAAGTTTGCTGAAGGTTTGCATGCTAGAGAAAAATTTGACAAAAGGGAAAAAGAATGCTATAAGATCTATGTCAAGAACCAAAACCTAAAATGTTTATATTATCATAAAGAAGGATATTTCAAAAGAGATTGTCTAGAAATGAAGAATTAAAAGAAAGGTAAATAGCCAATCAATCAAGAAGATGTTGCCATAGTTACAGATGAAGACTTCGAGTCAACATTCATGTTTACAGTTTTAGAAAACTCACACAAAAGAAAGTGGATTCTTAATTTAAGTTGTTCCTTTCACATGAATCCTAATAAATCTTTATTTTCTTTCTTGAAATTGAAAGGAGGGAAGGTTCTTTTAGGAAATGATTTATCATGTAATGTTAGAGGAATAGATGCCATAAAGATGAAGATAAGTGGTAGAAATGCTATAAAATTACACAATGTAAGGTTGTTCCTAAGTTAAAAAGGATCCTAGTTTCATCAAATATGTTTGATATGAGTGGTTATGGCTTCAAAACTGCATCAAGAATCTCAAAAGTAACAAATGGCTCTTTGGTTGTGTTAAAAGATGTAAGGGACAATGGCTTGTATGTTCTAGAAGAAACAACCATTAACGCAAATGTTAACATGGTACTAGAAAAGAAAAGGATAAAGTGATGCTATGGCACCTTAGGCTAGGGCATTTAAGAGAATAGGGATTGAATGAACTCATTAAACATGTACAGGTAATTCTCTTAAGGCATGTGAGTATTGTGTCTTAGGAAAACACTACAGAGTTAAGTTTGCTGTTGGTATGCATATGACTATAGACATTCTTGAATACATTCATTCAAATTTGTAGGGACTTGCATAAGTAGTAACCCTTAGAGGCTCAGATTTTTTCTTTACTGTTTTAGATGAATTTTCAAGGAAGACTTGGGTGTAAATTTGGAAAAGTAAGGACTAAGTGTTTAAGTGCTCTAAGAATTAAAAAAAAAAATTTGGTTGAAAATAAGAAGAATAAAAAGGTGAAAACACTTAAATAGATAATGAGATGAAATTTTATAGTGAAATGTTTGACAATTTTTGCAAATATTGTGGGATTAACATGCATAAAATTGTGAGATTTACCTTACAATAGAATAGCTTAGCTGAGAAACTTAACATGATCCTAATAGAAAGAGCTAGGTGTATGCTTTTAAATTCAAGATTGTCTAAACTTTATTGGATAGCAGTTGTATCAAATTGATGGTTGTCTAAACTTTTCTAAGTAAAAGTTGTATCAACAGTTGCATATGTGTTGAATAGAAGCCTTTCATTTGCATTAAACTTTAAAACACTTAAGGAGATCTAGTCAGCTAACCACTTAACCTAAACCATTTGAGGGAATTTGGTTATATTGCCTTTGCTCATATCAAGTAAGGTAACTTAGATCCTAAAGAAATAAAAGGCATTTATGTAAGTTATCTTAAAAGTATAATGGAATATAGGATATGGTGTTATAATAGGATGGCTGAAAAATGTGTAATAAGTAGAGATATTGTTTTTTAGAAGATAAGATGCTAGAAAATGAAGCATAAGGAAAAGATAGCCAAGTTTCAAACTCTAAAAGCTTAGAGGATACTCAGTTCTAGGTATAGCTTGATGAAGATGACAAAACATACTCCAAAACAATCCAATCAAACACCATAACAAATCCTAGTTTGAATGATCATCAAGTTTATAATTTGGTGGGAGACAAGGCAAAAAAGTAGATAAAACCACCAATTAAATATGGTTATGCAAATTTAATAGCTTATGCTTTACTCATTGTTGATGAAATCAGTAATGAAGAGGCAAATTCAATTAATGAAGCACTAAAAGAACTCGATTCACTTAAATGGCATGAAGCCACGAGTAAAGAAATAGAGTCTTTAAAGAAGAAAAAAAACCCAATAGCTTGTCCTTAGTTTTGAGAATAGAAAGGTCATAGGTTGTAAACGAATTTTTAAAAAGAAAGAAGATATTGCAAATTCAGGTTTAATTGAGCATAAAGTTAGACTATTAGCAAAAGGATTAACACAAAGAAAGTGTGAATTTTAATGAAGTTTTCTCCTTTATAGCTAGGCATACATCAGTCAGAATCATGCTAGCTCTAGTGTCTACTTTTGACTTGGAATTAGAGTAAAACATAAGGACAACTTTCTTACACGGTGATGTGAATGAAAAGATCTGTATAGACCAAATAGAGTGATTCTGGATATTTGGGAAAAAAATATTATGTCTACCTGTTAAAGAAATCATTATATTTGTTATGAGAATTGACAAGAAGTTCACAATAATTTTTTCGTAATCGTAACAAGAATTGAATAAATGAAGATGTATACAAATGAAATAAAAATACATAATTTAACATGAAAATATTAAAGAAACAAGACAAAGTGTTGAATGAATAGTATCTTAGGATGAACAGTGCCTATAAATACTGCAATAAACAGTACTCATTTTTTCTTTATTTTTCTATTTTTTTTTTTGACAACAAACATAAAAGAATTTAAAGATAATCATACCTAATTTTAAAACCAAAGATCTAATATCAAATTGATACGAATTTCATGAATATCAATCATGAAACTTCAAGAATTAGTTTTGAGAACTTACAAATAAATCTTGAAACCTAAAAACTTGAATTGGAGTTCAAACTCCAAGAGAGATAAGTTTTAGATTAAATAATTTTGACTTGATAATTAAAGGAATCAAAAACCAATGATAAAAATTTTAACCCTATGATTCATTAATCATGAACCAAAAGTATAAGAAAAAAATGTTTGAATGTCACAAGAGAGATCTTTTAATAACTTTACAAAGTTCTCTGAAAATGTAAAGATAAAACAATTCTTACAATTTTTATTGAATAAAATTAAAATTCTAATTGTCTTTACAATATTGTTTAAGCTCCTTTATATAAGGCTTACAATTGAATTTTAAAATAATTAGGAGTAAAAATCATAATCTAATAATAAATAAGAAAAATTAATTATTTAAAATATATGTCTATATAGCATTCCTAAATACATTAGAAAGCCTAATTAAAATGTCACTTAAACAATCCCCAAAATAATGGAACTTGAAGTTTGATGTATTTTGATGTAAAATGGATGCAAAAGAATCTCTTATAAGATTTGTGTTTACTTTAAAGTTGAATTTTAAGAAGAAATGATATATTTGCTGTTATATATGGATAATAAGCTGAGAAGTAGAAGTAAGGAGAAAATTTTAGAACTTAAGTTACAATTGAGTGTTCTTTTTGCAATGAAAGATTTAAGGCTCTTAAAAAAGTTCCCAAGGATAAAAATCTCAAGGGAAAGGAATAAAAAAAGGCTAAGATTCTCTTAAGAACAATATCTTATAAAGATGCTTCAGATATTCAATATGATGGATGTAAAGTTAATTATTACTTCTTTGGTAGCTCACTTCAAATTGCCAAGTGAAGTTAAGTATATGACTTCTATATCATATACAAGTTTGGTAGGTTCTCTAATGTATGGAATGGTATGTATAAGACTAGATTTGCTCATTCAATAAGTGTAGTTAGTGGGTTTATGAGTAAACCTTGAAAGGCATACTAAGAAGCATTGAAATAGATGCTTAGTTTATCAAAGGTGATTTTAGAAGTTTTTTAATATAGCAAATGAAGGATGCAAGTGAAAATAGAATAAGAGGTTTTGTAAGTTTTGACTTTGAAGTAGACTTTGATAAAAAAAGATCCCTTTTAACTTATGTCTTCACCTTATTTAATTGTGTTGTCAGCTGGAAAGCTTCACTTTGGGTTGTTGTGGCTTTATCAACAATTGAAGTTGAGTATATGGTTCTTATGAATCACTTAAAGGGGCTTTGTGGTTAAAAGGGATTGTGATAGAACTTGGATTTGATTAGAATTGTGTTACAATTTATTATGATAGCTAAAGTATTATTCAATTTACAAAACACCAGGCATTTCATAAGAAGACCCAGCACATAGATGTAAGGTTGCATTTCATTAGAAACCTAATTTTAAAAGGATGGTCAAGTTACATAAAATAGACATAACAAAGAAACTAGTTGATACACTAACAAAGGTTCTTCTCGGTGCTAAGTTTAGACATTGAATATGTTTGTTAAACATGTCATGTGTTTAACTAATAAAGGTTCTTTTTGGCATTAAGTTTAGACATTGTATATGTTTGTTGAACATATCATGTGTTTAACTAGTGATTTTGGGTAGGAAGGATAAATGTGAATAATGATTCAAAATTCACAATATAGTTGGTTATGTGTAACATCCTCAAATCTAGATATTTCTCTAAAATCTTAGTATAATTATTTTTGTAGTGTATTTTAAGTTTTGGGTTGTGAAACATATAAAATAATTTTTGAAACTATGGTTAAAGTCATTTTAGCAAAAAATGGGTCAAAATAACAATAAAGGGCAAAATTATCATTTGGATGAGTGTTGATGGATCAAATGAGAGACGATTGAGTTAAGGGTTGTATTTTAGTTATTACTGAAGAAAAATATAGGTTGAATAATCTTAGAATGGCAAGAATCGCTAATTTACCGAAAAAAATGATAATTTTGTCATATTGTCAAATGGTCAATTAACCAATGTCACAAATGTCATATTGAAATTCAAATTTCTAA
This sequence comes from Khaya senegalensis, assembly GCA_032402905.1. Classification (NCBI taxonomy): domain Eukaryota; kingdom Viridiplantae; phylum Streptophyta; class Magnoliopsida; order Sapindales; family Meliaceae; genus Khaya; species Khaya senegalensis. The sequence continues at coordinate 4,926,531 of CP135535.1, forward strand.
TAATGTTAGAAGTATGTAGAAAGAAACAAAATCGAATTTAGACAAGAATACCCTTAGAAAAGAGAAAAAAATGACCAAAATAATTAATTTTCTTTTCTAGGGGCAAAATGATCATTTCATAAGAAATTTTTGAATTTCGTGTTACCAAAATATGATGGACTAAAGTGAAAGAATCTAAAAATAGCCTAGGTATCCGCATAATTTTCTTTGGAGTCAAATGTAAACTTTGAAAAGTTATTGGATAAAAGTGTAAATTTTGCAAAAATATAAAATTGGATAAAATTTTGACTTTTTAAAATTGGAGACATTCAGTTCATTTTCTTCTCTCTCTTCCCGTGAGGTCTCCTTTCAATTCTCTTTCAAGTTTTTTAATTTTCTTAGAAAAATCAAGAGAAATCTCATTATTCGTCTGTTTAATCACGTTACTGCAGAAGGAAAACTTGTTCTATGTGTCGAGAGTTTTAATTTGATGTTAAAATTTTTTGATTTCATTAAGTTTTAGTTTTTGGAGTTGTTGAAAAAAATTATTTAAATAATAATTTTATAGATTAAATGGTGTTTTAGATATTTTTTAACTTGAATTTGGTGCAATAACCATCATCTTTGGATTTGAGGTAAGAACCATAAACCTTAACTTTGTAATTTAGGAGTTTTGCAGAATTGATACCTAATTTATGAAATTGAGCGTTTGGAAAGTAGATTAAAGTGAATAGAATTGTATATATATATAAAAAAAAATTAGTTTATACATAATAGGACATATTCGGTCACTATTTATAGAATATTTAAATGCTTGATTTTAATGTGTTTTGATATGTTTAAATGTGTATAAATGTGTTTTGGAATAAATGGAATTGATAGGAATTGGTTTCGATGTGTAAAATGGAAGAAAAATTAAAAAAAAAGGGCAAAATAGTCCATTTTGGGATACTGTTTATTAAGTGTTAAATTATGATATTTTTGATGTGTTTATGTGTTAATAATTGTATTGGGAATAAATGAAATTAGTAGGAATTAGTTTGAATGTGTAAAATGTAAGAAAAATAGAAAAAAGGGTAAAATAGTCAATTTTGGGTACTGTTTATTTAGTATTAAATTATATTAATTTAGAAGTGTTTTAAAGGGTTGATTAAACATGTGTATGTATATATATAAAAGAAAATCTCATTATCGGAGAATAGGTACGAGTGTGAAATTTGGAAGTATTTTAAATGGTTGATTAAATATGTGTGTAGATATATATATATATATATATAAAATTATGAAAAATTAGCCTTGACTTTCACTCCTTAAACCATCATACCTTCTTCCTTGCTATCTACCAAACTATCTCTTTCTACCTTGTTGGAGTTCCCATTTAAAATTTTTCTTTGCATGTACTCTTTATTCACCTTGTTTACAACATCATCATAATGGGGAAAGGTTCAAATATAAGGATATGGTTTCTAAGATCATTGTAATTGGAATCCAAACCCATCAAATATGATATTACAAGATTCTCATTGGCTCTTTTTTCTACTTCTTCAATACTGGTAGTATTCGGCCATAAGGGTTGAAGTTCATCCTATACTTCCTTCATTTTAGTGTTGTACTCTATTGGATCACTTCCACCAAAATTGATATTGTTAATGAAGTGCTTCAACTCATATATTCTCATCAAGTTTCCTTGATGACCAAATTGCCTCTTAATAGATTCCCAAAGTGCTATAGAAGATTCAGCCCTTAAGAATGCACCTAGCAAGGATGGTTCCATAGAATTCAAAATCCATGTATCACCAAGTTGTCATTATAACACCAATCTTCGTATTCCTCACTTGATGTGTCGGTGGGCTTTGTAAATCTTCCATTGACAAAGCTTAATGCTCGTTTGACACTTAATGCTCTTTTAGCGAGATTGAGCCAAATTAAATAATTTTTTCCATTCAAGGGAAATGTGATAAGTTTCAAGGTGGTGTTACCTTCATTATCAACTCCCTTGAAAGAACTCTTATTCTTGGTGTTGTATGACGAGCCCTCCTTTTCCATTTCTTAATTCGGCTTTGAAGGGGAATGTCTTGATGCACTAAGAATCAACAAATAACAAAAGATAAAAGGTATATTTAGGATGAAACTTGCTCTGATACCATGTGGAAAAAATATATTAATAAAGAAATAAAAAAAATTCAAATGTGAAAGAAAGTATTGATGAAAGAATAAGGAAGCTTTTTTTTCTATCTTTTTTATTTACAATGATGTGTTTATATACATAAGTTTGTAATAACTAGTTTTTCAAATTTTTGACCGTTACTGTTTACAACGGCTACTGTACACAACTATCACTATTCAAATGGCTAGGTTATGTCTCCTTGTGTCCACTTTCTCTCTATGCCTGTAATGTACTTCTAGATTGTGTGAAATGATGATGAGTCAACCAAAATCTATATTAGTTGCTATAATTATCATTTTCAACAATTTTTTTGCACGACTTCTTATTATAAGTCCACAAGGCCACTTCAATGGTTACATTGACTCATGATTAGATATTTTAACTTTGTTGACATCGAAGACTTTTAATTGACTTTCATTTGCCTCTTGATTTGTATCACATTTTGTTGTATATTCAAGGCATGTTACATCATTTTCGATTGAGTTGGTTAAGTTTTAAGGCAATTTTTTTGCATTTTTATGTACTTTTAAAGAGTACGGTGATCTATGAAAGCATTTTGTTGCATTTTCAGCAAAAATTGTACAGATTCAAGGCATATTCAGCATATTTTTGCATTTTTAGGCACCTTTAAAGAAAATGGTAATGTTTGAAAGCTTTAGAATGCCCTTTCATAAGAAATTGTGACATTTTGAAGCACATTATAAAATTTTTAGCGAAAATGGAGATGCATCAAGGCACTTTATAGTATTTTTGCACTTAATGATGACGTTGCAAGGCATTTTGTTGCATATTCAGCAAAAATTGTACAAATTCAAGGCATATTCAGCATGTTTTTGCATTTTCAGGCACCTTCAAAGAAAATGGTAATGTTTGAAAGCTTTAGAATGCCCTTTTGTAAGAAATTGTGACATTTTGAAGCACATTATAAAATTTTTAGCAAGAATGGAAATGCGTTATAAGGCATTTGTTGCATATTCAGCAAAAATTGTGCAGATTCAAGGCATGTTATATCATTTCGATCAAATCGGTTACGTTTTTAAGATAATTTCTTGCATTTTAATGTACTTTTAAAGAAAGCAGTGATGTTTCAAGGCATTTGAGAGCCTTTCTTAAGAAATAGTGACATTTTGAAGCAATTGATAACATCTTTGGCGAGAACAGGGATGTGTCAAGGCACTATATGGTATTGTTGCACTTAACAGTGATGTTCTAAGGCATTTTGATGCATGTACAGCAAAAATTTTGCAGATTTAAGGTATGTTATATCATTTTCAATCAAGTTAGTTACGTTTTAAAGAAATTTTTTTTGCATTTTTCCACACTTTTAAAGAAAATAGTGATGCTTGAAAACATTTCAATGCCTTTTCATGGGAAATGGTGATGTTTTGAAGCACGTTATTACATTTTCGGTAAGAACAGAGATGCGTCAAGGCACTTTATAGCATTTTTGCACTTAATGGTGATGTTGCAAGGCATTTTGTTTCATATTCAATGAAAATTGTGCATATTCAAGGCATTTTATATTATTTTCCATCAAATTGGTTACGTTCTGAATTAATTTTTTTGCATTTTTAGGCACTTTTAAAGAAAACAGTAAGAAATAGTGACATTTTGAAGCATGTTATAACATTTTTGACGAGAACAGCGATGCCTCAATGAACATTATAGCATTTTTGCATTCAATGATGATTATGTAAGGCATTTTGTTGCATATTCAGCAAAAATTATACAAATTCAAGGCATGTTATATCATTTTCGATCAAATTGGTTACATTTTTGATATGAATCAAAGAACCAAACCCATAAACACTTTAACTCATCAAACCCAACTATATTTGAACACCAAAACCCAATTTGGTCAAACACTCAATTTTCCTTTAACCCATTCAGCCCAAGCCCCATTTAAAGACCCAAGTTATTCCCTTGGTTTAACCATGATCACTTGGGCCAATGATATCTCACTTGCTTGATTGCCACATCACTTACATGAAGCAAATCAAGAAAATATCCATTTGGATGGAAAAATGGAAAAATGGTAAGTTTAAAGAAATTCAAGTTAATTAGTATTTTATTTTATTAGTTTATCTCTTTTGTGTCACTTTAGAAGTTCCAGCAAGCAAGCTCAAATCATTTGCAAGGTCCAAGAATGCATTTATGGAGGATAAGAGGTTGACTACAAAAGTTGCAGTATTAGGCCAAGACAATTTCTGCACCAACAAAGTATTTGTGTCCATTATCCATTTTGAGATTGTCTTATATGTTAAGTAATTGTCATTGCTTTTTGATCTTGGAAAATGTATTAATATTATTTTATTTTGTATTAGACTTTTTAAAAGGGTCTCCAATGCTTTGTAAGGCAGTTTTTCTGCTGGAAAGGTAAAAATTGAACATTGAGCTTGTTCTTCAAGCTTAGACAAACCTTTACCCTAAATTTTCTTGTTGCTGGAATTTAGGTGGTGGTTTCCTTGGTTGGTGGCTTTGCCTTTATGCCTTGGATCAATCTTAGTTATTTCGATTCTTTTCTCTTCATTTGATTCACACTTTATTCACCTACTAGCATTGCTGGAATTTGCCAAGGATCCACATCAATTTTTAAGGCAATTTCTTACATTTTAAAGCACTTTTAAAGAAATTAGTGATGTTTCAAAGCATTTCAAAGCCTTTTTGTAAGAAATAGTGACGTTGTAAAGCATGTTATAATAGTTTTAGAGAGAACATAGATGTGTCATGACACTTTATGATATGCCTCAAGGATATCCAAATGATGGATCAAGATCTTATGAATATATTTTCTTTCGGTGTTTTGTGGATGCATACAGGTGTTGGGATATGATATAGTGGTTGAGTAGATGAAAATTTGTAATTAAAGTGAGTTTTGGGTTCTTTAGAGGTGTTTTAAGGAAATTCTAGGGTTATGTATGATTTTGAAGTGGTAATGTGATATGGATAACTTATGGAAGTTTTGTTGAAGATGAAGAGATTCAGATTGAAGATTCAAAAAACGAAGAATAGTCCAAATAACTCTTTGGCTAGTCTATGGATGTCCACATCAAGCTTGAAACCCGTTTCAAGTGTTTAAAAAATCAGTCACTAAATGACAAAATAACAACTAGTTTTTTGAATTTGAAAGATGTGTTGTTATATGTTGTACCTAGTTGTTGGAAAAGTAAAGTAAGCTTGTACCTAGCTGTTAGGATCTTGTACATATAAACCCAACATGTGTAAATATTGGAAGATAGAATAAAAAGTTATTCATTTTCTCTCTTGCTATATTTTCTATATATTTATATTTTCACTTAGTTTTTGTTGAATCTTAGAAATCTTGAGCTAAACACTTAAATTTATTTAATCAATAAATTTAAGATGAGGAAATAGAGTTCTAAATTAGTATCAAGAGTCAAAATAAAGAAATTAACAACTAATGAATCAAGTTTGATAAGATTAGATTGCCACAAATAAGATTACTAGGTTGATTCGCTACACTTTAAGATAGAAAGAAGGAAGAGTAATAAGAATCGACAGGAAATTCACCACTAAACAAAGAATTTGTTTATATAAGAATTTGGATGTAACTTACCAAAATGCTTCTTCATTCATAGACTAAAAAATTCATTACAATAACATGCCTTCCATTATAGAACCACAAGTTTGCCCTGAAAGATTTGTACATTTAATGACTAATTGAAAAATTAAGACTAATTAATTAAAACCTAACTACTAAAACCGTAATTAATGCTTCATTAAGTAAATATTTAAATTATTAGCTACCTTATTTATTGAAGTTTATTGACTACAAATCATCATCCTAACTGGCTGAAATTAAACTAAATAAGCAAATCAATTTTCCTCCATGCAGGTGAGTAAAGTAACAAGCTTGACTCTTGCTTTAGTAACTGGTCTCATGTATGGCTTTTCTTGGATTGCAGCAACTTCATTTCTATGACGGAGCACATCATTTGCCCCTTGTTGAATTAGATTTACCCTTAAATCCTTCTCCTCCCTGTCTTTGAAATCATTTTCTAAGTAAGGAGAAAGGTCCCTTACATTGAATGTAGCAAAAACATTAAAATCTCTAGGCAATTCGATCTTATAAGCATTATCATTCACCTTCTCAACAACTTTAAAAGGACCATCAGCCCTCAACATTAGTTTGAATTTTCTTTGTGTTGGAAACCTTTCCCTGCGTAGATGAATCCAAACTAAATATCCTGGTGCAAATTGAATTCTTTTTCTCCCTTTGTTTGCTAACCATGTATATTCTTTATTTTTCTTTTCAATTTGCTTCTTCACACTCTCATGCAGGGATTTGACAAACTCAGCCTCTTTTTTCCCATCAAAGCAAATTCTCTCTTCAATAGTCTGCGGCAATAAATCAAAAGGAGTTGTAAGATTGAATCCATAAACTATCTCAAATAGTGAATACTTTATTCCGCTATGCACACTTTTATTATAAGCAAACTCAACATATGGTAAACATTCATCCCAATTCTTCAAATTCTTGTTAACAACAGTATGAAGTAAAGAAGAAAAGGGTTCAATTTACCACTTCGGTTTGTCCATCAATTTAAGGATGGCATGTTATGCTAAAGAGTAGTTTTGTTCCAAGTCTTTTCCACAAAGTCTTCCAAAAGTAACTCAAGAATTTGGCATCATGATCTGAAATAATACTTTTTAGAAATCCATGTAATCAAACAATCTCTTTGAAGAATAAATCAGCAACATGTTGTGCATCATTCATCTTGTGGCAAGGAATAAAATGAGATATCTTAGAAAACCTGTCAACAACTACCATAATTGAATCTTTTCCCCTCTGCATTATAGGCAAACCAATTACAAAATCCATGCTTAGATCTTCCCACTGTTGGTTTGGTACAAGTAATGGCATATATAACCCTTGTGACATCTCCTTGCTCTTGGCTTTCTTGCATATCACACATCTTTCTATGACTCTTTTAACATCTTTGATCATGGCTGGCCAATAAAAGTGTTCCTTGAATGCCTCTAATGTCTTCTTTTCTCCAAAATGACTAGTTAAACCTCTACCATGAGTTTCCCTCACTAAGTGCTCATAGATTGAACAATTTGGGATGCACAGTCTACCTTACTTAAATAGTTAGTCATCATGTCGATAGAATCCTTGCATGGCTCCTTTCTTGCACTCCTCATATATTGATGCAAATTTTGAGTCATCTTTATACTAATCTACAAGCATCTTAAAACCCATTAGTTTAACATTCAACATAGAAATTAAATAGTACCTACCAGATAGTGCATCAGCCACAATGTTGACATTTCCTTTCTTGTATTTGATCACATAAGAAAAAGACTTCAAGAATTCCCCCCATTTGGCATGCCTTCGTTCAGCTTGCTTTGCCCTTTTAAATACTTCAAGGACTCATGATCAGTATGAATAACAAACTCCTTGGGCAGTAAATAATGTTGTTATGTCTCCAAAGCTCTAATTAAAGAAAAAAAACTCTTTGTCATAGGTTGAGTAGTTTAATTGTGCACCACTCAAATTTTGACTAAAGTATGCTAATGGACGCCCCTCTTGCATAAGAATAACCCCAATTCCCATGCTAGATGTATCACATTTTAATTCAAAAGTTATGGTGAAATTAGGAATTGGTGCAATTGTCAACTTCTCCTTAATCAACTCAAAACTCCTTTGTGCTTCTTTATTCCATTCAAAAGCCCTTCCTTTTTTTTAATAATTTTAGTAATAGGAGCAAGCAAAGTACTGAAATTCTTCACAAACCTTTTATAAAATGAAGTTAACCCATGGAAACTTCTCACTTCAGCAACACAACTTGGAATAGACCAATCTTTAATAGCCTTCACCTTTTCTTCATCAACGCCAACACCATGCCTTGACACCACATAACCAAGAAAAACTACATGATCTTGGCAGAAACAACATTTCTTTAGATTGCCATACAATTTCTCTTTTTTCAGCACTTTAAACACCTTCCTTAAATGAATTATATATGTTTCTAAACTTTCATTGTAAATCACAATATCATCAAAGTAAACAACAACAAAATTGCCAATAAAGTTCCTAAGCACATGATTCATTAATCTAATAAAGGTGCTTGGTGCATTAGATAAACCAAATGACATAACCATCCACTCATATAATCCAAATTTAGTTTTGAAAGCAATTTTTCATTCATCCCCTTCTTTTATCCTAATTTGATGATAACCACTTTTGAGATCTATTTTAAAAAATATAACAAGACCATTTAACTCATCAAACATATCATCAAGTCTAGGGATAGAATAGCGATATTTTACTGTAATCTTGTTGATTGCCCTACTATCCACACACATCCGCATGGTTCCATCTTTCTTTGGCACCAACAAAACCGATACAGAACAAGGCTGGTCGATTCTGGATTACTTCTATAGGCTAGTCGATTTGGTAGAGTTGCCCTTGGTATGAAATCTATTTGGTGCTCAATTCCTGTGATTGGTGGATTCTTCTGGAAATACATCAGCAAACTCCTTTAAAATTGCTTCCACTTGAGTTGGAAGAGTAACATCTCCACTCTAAGTTGCTTCTTTGACCACCAAAATAAAGATTGGCTCTTTATCAAACAAAGCTTACTTCACTTCTCCTTTGTTGACAAACAAACTCTCTTTTTTTCCTCTCAAACTTAATTTTATCTTTATGAATTTTGTTGTGGATTAAGAGGTGTTAACACAATCTTTCTGCCATCCTTAACAAAGGAATATGTATTCTTATAACCATCATGAAAGGCTCTTCTATTATACTGCCAAAGTTTTCCTAGTAAAAGATGACTTGCATCCATGGGGACTACATCACATAACACTTCATCTTTGTATCTACCAATTGAAAGAGGCACCAAAACTTGCTGAGTAACCTTCACATCACTATTGTCATTTAGCCACTACAATCTATAAAGTTGGGGATGTTTTAAAGTAGCTAAATTTAATTTTTCAACCAAAGTTGTGGAAGCCACATTTGTACAACTACCTCCATCAATTATAACTCCACACACCTTGTATGGATTGCACACCTTGTATGAGAGATATTCTCACATTGCACATCTTTCTTTTTTATTTGTGTAGTCATGGTGTAGTGAACTACAAGCATTTCTTCAATTTTAGCATGCTCTACCTCTTCTTCCTCATTATCTTCCACTTCCTCTTTTTTTGCAGCCTCATTTGCACTCTCTAATTCTCTTTGTGAGTCCGTATGTACCATTATCCTCCTATTTAGACATTTGAAAGCAATATGCCCATGTTCAAGGCATTTAAAACATTTGATGTCTCGACTCCGTTGATTAATGGCTACTATTGACTTACTAGGATCACTTTTCTCCGTTGATTTTGCTATCTTCTTTGAAAAGGAAGTCGGATAAGTAGATGTTGAATTGATATTTTGGGTAGAACTAGATCTATACATTCCCCTCATTAATTGTCTCTCCATCTTGATAGCAATTTTAATCATATCTTGCAAAGAAACATATGGTTGCAATTCTACTTTACTTGAAATTTCATATTTCAGCCCACCAAAGAACCTTGCAATGGCTAGTTCTTCTGGTTCTTGCAAGTTACATCTCATCATAAGCATCTCATACTCTTTAACATAGTCTTTTACATACATGCCCCTTTGCCTTAAGCTCTAAAACTTAAAGTATAGTTCTTGTTTGTAGTATTCTAGCAAAATTTTCTCTCCATTAATCTCTTCATGACTTTCCAACTTGTCACCTCATCTAAACCTTCCCTTCTTCGCCTGACTTTCTCGTTTTTCTACCATAAATTCGCATAATCAGTAAATTCAAGAGTGGCCAACTTGCAATTCCTTGGTTCAGAATAATCATAATACTCAAATACCTTCTCTACTTTTTGCATTCATTCTAAGTATTCCTCGGGTGAACTTGTTCCTTGAAATGGTAGAATCTTTAACTTAACATCAATTCCATCATCTCTGGCATTTCTTCTTTGCCATGGTCTCTCCTCAGCTTCATCATTTATTCCCGGCTCTTCAAGTTCATTTTCTTTATAATAATCAGGCCTTTTAAGTGCTCGCTGCTCTCATTCTTCACGTCTTCTAGGTTGCTACTAAATGGTATTCCTCTCCATGGCTTGAATTAAACGGTCAATTTGCTCCCTTATTTCTGCTTATTGGTGTTCAAGTGTTAAGATCTTAGCTTGATCTAAACATAATCCTTTTGGAACACTGGGTGTTTCCTTTTCTCTAGACATAATTCTTGCTAAAAATTTCAAGTGAATGGGTTTCTTGATTTAAATAGGCTCTAATACCAATTGATATGCCTCAAGGATCTTCTAATAATGAATCAAGATCTTGTGGATATATTTTCTTTTGGTGTTTTATGAATGTATACAAGTGTTAGAATATGATATAGTGGTTAAGAGTTCTAAATAGAGTTCTAAATCAGTATAAAGAGTCAAAATAAAGAAATTAACAACTAGTGAATCAAGTTTGATAAGATTAGATTGCCACAAACAAGATAACTAGGTTGATTCACCACACTGTAAGATAAAAAGAAGAAAGAGTGATAAGAATTGATAGGAAATTCCCCACTAAACAAAAAATTTATTTTGATAAGAATTTGGATGCAATTTAGCAAAATGCTTCTTCATTCACAGACTAAAAATCTATTACAATAATATGCCTTCCATTATAGAACCAGCAAGCTTGCCCTAAAAGATTTATACATTTAATGACTAATTGAAAAACTAAGACTAATTAATTAAAACCCAACTACTAAAACCATAATTAATACTTCATTAAGTAAACATTTAAGTTATTAGCCACCTTATTTATTGAAGTTTATTGACCACAAATCATCATCCTAATTGGCTGAAATTAAACTAAATAAGCAAATCAATTTCCCTCCATGTAGGTGAGTAAAGTTACAAGCTTGACTCTTACTCTAATAACTGGTCCCATAAATGGCTCTTCTTGGATTGCAGCAACATCTTTTTCATGATGGAGCACATCACTTTATAGCATTTTCATATTTAACGGTGATGTTCTAAGACATTTTGTTGCATGTTCAACAAAAATTGTGCAGATTCAAGGCATGTTATATCATTTTCGATCAAATCGATTATGTTTTAGTGCAATTAAATGCATTTTGATGCACTTTTAAAGGAAACGGTGATGCTTGAAAGTATTACAATGCCCTTTCGTAAGAAATGGTGATGTTTTGAAGCACATTATAACATTTTTGACAAGAACAAGATGCGTCAAGACACTTTATAGCATTTTTGCACTTAATGATGACATTCTAAGGCTTTTGGGTGCATATTCAGCAAAATTTGTGCATATTTAAGGCATGTTATATCGTTGTTGATCAAGTCGGTTACTTTTTAAAGCAATTTTTTGCATTTTTACGTACTTCTAAAGAAAACAGTAATGTTTGAAAGTATTTCAATGACTTTTCCTAAGAAATGGTGACGTTTTGAAGCATGTTATAACATTTTTCGCAAGAATGGAGATGTGTCATGACACTTTATAGTGTTTTCGTAATTAACGGTGATGTTCTAAGGTTTTATGTTGCATATTCAACAAAAATTGTGTAGATTCAAGGCATGTTATATTATTTTTGATCAAATCAATTACGTTTTAGTGCAATTTCTTGCATTTTGATGCATTTTAAAAGGAAATAGTGATACTTGAAAGCATTATTGATACAAATGAAGGAGCAAATGAAAGTCAATTAGAAGTCTTCAATGTCAATAAGGTCAAAATATCTAATTACGAGTCAATGGAATTATTAGAGTGGCTTAGTGGACTTGTAACAAGGAGTCGTGCAAAAAAATTTAAAATAGTCCTCTTTGCACACGTTTAAGAGTTGTGTGAAAGTGAGACATATAGCAACATTGAGAGAGTCCCGTGACTTATTACTATTATTTATGCAAGTTTAGATTAATTAATTAGGAAAGTCAACTATTATTTAAGAAGTTAATTAGCTTGATTTATTTTAATTATTTTTATTAATTGAGCTATCTAATAATTGGCTAATTTTATCTTAAAGGACATGTTTAAATGAAGCTTCCTTAGTTGTGAGATTTAGTCAAAATGTATTAATTAAGAAGATCTCAATAAATCATGCAAATTTGAATATTTTAAAGACAAGTAAGGAAGGATGCAAGCAATGGAGTGCAAGATTAAAGAGTAATTTAGGAAAACCCATAAAAGTTTACAGAATTAAGAAATCTAATAATTAATACATAAAGTATAAATTTGTTTAAGATTTAATCTTGCACTCCATTACTTGCATCCTTCCTTACTTGTCTTTAAAAGATTCAGATTTACATGATTTATTGAGATCTTTTTAATTAATGCACTTTGACTAAATCTCATAACTAAGGAAGCTTCTTTTAGACATGTCTTGTAATATAAAATTAGCCACTTATTAGATGGCACAATTAATAAAAATAATTAAAATAAATTAAACTAATTAACTTTCTAAATAATAGCTAACTTTCTTAATTAATTATTTTAAACATGTGTAAATAATAGTAATAAGCTGCAGGACTCCCTTAATGTCGCTGGACTCTTTCAATGTTGCTGTGCACCCCACTTTCATATAAAAACTTTTGAATATGCGTAAAAAGGATTGTTTTAAATTTTTTTGCACAACTCCTTGTTATAAGTCCACTAGGCCACTCCAATAGTTCCATTGACTCATGATTAGATATTTTGACCTTGTTAACATCGAAGACTTCTAATTGACTTTCTTTTGCTCCTTAATTTGCATCATTCCTTCCCTCCTCGAAAGGATTTGTCCACGAATCATCATCACCTATTTCAAAAGGAGAAAGGTCAGAAACATTAAATGTAGCACTAAAACCATACTCACCTCGAAGATCAAGTTTATATGCATTGTCATTAAGACGTTCAATCACTTGAAATGGTCCATCTCCACGTGGATGCAACTTGCTTCTCCTTTACTCTAGAAAACATTCTTTACTCATATGCACCCACACCCAATCTCCAAGTTCAAAGACCATTTGTTTACGGCCTTTATTAACTTGTCTTGCTCTTTGCTCTTTTCGTTTCTCAATGCTCAAACAAACTTTCTTGTGGAGTTTCTTCACGTAATTTGCCTTTTGTTCACTATCAAGACTCTTTAACCCTTTTAAAGGCAAAGGTAATAAATCCAAAGGAGTTAGTGGGTTAAAACCATAAACAACCTCAAATGGTGAATGAGAAGTAGAAGAATGAATAGATCGATTATAAGCAAATTCAGCATGAGGTAAGAGATCTTCCCAACTTTTAAGATTCTTTTAAATAAGTGAACGCAAAAGCTGTAATAAAGTGCGATTCACCACTTTAGTTTGTCCATTTATTTGTGGATGGCAAGTCATTGAAAATAGCAATTTTGTTCCCAACTTTGCCCACAATGTCTTTCAAAAATAACTAAGAAACTTAACATCACGATCAGATACTATACTTTTTGGAACACCATGTAAACATACTATCTCTTTAAAAAAAAATTCAACTACATGAGTGGCATCATCTGATTTGCGACATAGAATGAAGTATGCCATCTTCGAAAATCTGTCAACCACAACAAAAATAGAACCCCTACCCCTTCAAGACCTAGGCAAACCTAAAATGAAAACCATGGAAATATCTACCCATGGTTCACTAGGTACAGGCAAAAGGGGTATACAAACCATGTGACAAGACTCTAGACTTAGCTTGCTTACAAATGATGCATTTCTCACAAATTCTCTCAACATCTCTACGCATATGAGGCCAAAAGAAATGCTCGCTAAGTATGTCTAAAGTCTTTTGAATACCAAAATGCCCCATCAATCCTCCATCATGTGACTCTCTAACAAGCAACTCCCTAAGTGAGCTATGTGGAATGCACACACGTTTCTCCCTGAAAAGATAACCATCATGTCTAAAAAACTTATCAAATGCAGCATGCTTACATGCATCATACACAATGGCAAAATCATGATCTGTAGGACACAATTCCTTTATAAACTCAAAACCAAGCAATTTAGAGTTTAAGGAAGTAAGAAACGCGTACCTCCTCGAAAGTGCATCAGCAACTATATTTTCCTTGCCTTGCTTGTATTGAATTACATAAGAAAATGTCTCAAGGAATTCAGCCCATTTGGCATGTCTTCGATTCAGCTTATTTTGTCCTTTTAAATGTTTTAGAGACTCATGATCTGTATGAATTACGAACTCTTTAGGCCATAGATAGTGCTGCCATGTCTCTAAGGCTCTGCAAGTGCATACATTTCCTTGTCATATGTGGGATACTTCAAAACGGCTCCGTTCAGCTTTTCAGATAAGTATGCTATAGGTTTCTTTTCTTGTATTAAAATAGCTTCAATTCCTACACCAGAAGCATCACATTCGATTTCAAATGTCTTGGAAAAATCTGAAAGTGATAGTACAGGTGCAGAAATTAACTTATCTTTAAGACAAAGAAATGACTTATCTTGTGCTTCTCCCCACATGAATGCCATGTTTTTCTTGATAACCTCAGTGAGAGGTGTTGCAATGGTGCTGAAGTCTTTAATAAAACAATAATAGAAACTTGCCAAACCATGAAAACTCCTAACTTTAATTACGCTTTTGGGAGTAGGCCAATCTCATATAGCTTTTATCTTTTCCTCATCAACTTGCAGTCCTTTTGAGCTCACTACAAAACCAAGAAAAATAATGCTATCCGTGCAAAATGTGCACTTTTTAAGATTAGTATAATGCTTCTCTTTGCACAAAGTATCTAAAATGCAATGCAAATGTTGAATACGATCATTTAGACACTTGCTGTAAATCAAAATATTATTGAAGTAAACAATAACAAATTTACCAATGAAAGCTCGTAATACATGATTCATTAAGCGCATGAATATACTCGATGCATTCGTAAGACCAAAAGACATAACTAACCACTCATACAATGCAAATTTAGTATTAAATGCAGTTTTTCATTCATCTCCCTCTCTCATCCTAATCTGATAATAACCATTTTTCAAATCAATTTTAGATAATACAGATGCACCATGCAACTCGTCTAACATATCATCTAACCTAGGAATAAGGTGATGATACTTAACTATGATGTTGTTAATGGCACGATAATCTATGCACACTCTCCATGATCCATCTTTTTTAGGTACAAGAAGAACAAGAAAAGCACATGGACTCATGCTCTCTGACGCATACCCTTTTGACACTAAGTCTTCTACTTGTCTTTGTATCTCTTTCGTTTCCTCTAGATTACACCTATAAGCAGGTCAATTAGAAATAGAAGCTCCAAGAATGAAGTCAATCTGATGCTCAATGCCTTGAATGGGTGGCAGTCCATTCGGAGTCTCCTCTGGAAAGATATCCTCAAATTTCTGCAAAAAAGAAGTAATCGAAGAAGGAAGAGAAGGATCAAGTTCATTAGTGCTCAAACATACTTCTTTGTACAAGAGCACAAGGATTGATCGGTGAGAATGAATTGCACTCCTCACATCACTCATGCTTGCATAAAGACTCTTTTTTTTTCTTGTTTTACTTTCCTATGATTTTTCCCCACTTTTCTTTTCACTCATGCTCTCAAATTTCACTTTTTTTTTCCACACCCTTATTTTGTTTTTCTTTTGCTACTTCTTGGCTCACTCTTTCTTTTTCACTCAGCTCTATATCTCTTTTAATTCTTGATTGATCCTCATACACAAGATGCGATGATAGGGGAATGAGAGTGTACTTCTTATGATTCATGACAAAAGAATAATAGTTTTTATACCCATCATGTGTGACTCGCCTATCATACTGCCAAAGACGTTCTAACAGCATATGACTAGCTTGCATAGGGACTACGTCATATAAAAATTCATCACGATATTTTCCCATAGCAAAAGACATTAAAACTTGCTTATCAACTCTAACCTTGCCACAATCGTTCAACAACTATAACTTGTAAGGTTTAGGATGATCTAACAAGGGAAGGCCAAGTTTCTTTTACTATAAGTATGCTAACCACATTAGTATAACTGCCACCATCAATAATAACATTACATAACCTGTTATTAATTAGACATCTAGTATGAAAGATGTTCTCAAGTTGCTCAGTCTCATCATCTTTGATTTGTGCATTCAATGCCCTATGTGTCAGTAAACATTCTCCTTTAAATTTATGTGGATCTTCAAGCTTGTCTTCATCACTTGTGTCTTCAAGAGTTGACATTTTTGCATTCACGACTTCATCATCATCTTCATCAGATTCTGGCATGATCATTAGGGTCCTTCTATTTGGGCATTGAGAAATAACATGCTCTACACCAGAACACTTAAAGCATTTAACATTACAAGGCTTAGAAGAATTAGAATTGGTACTTTTTTCTTTGCTTCTCTCAGCCTCCTTAGGGTTAGAACTCTCAGTCTTGCTTTTTAAATCAGATTTTGTGTTTTGCTTATTCCCATTAGATTTCCAAGATTTTAAATTCAAACTAGATCTATAAGTGGACTTGGAGAGCTTCTTTTGTTTCAATTGCCTCTCTACCTCCATTGCCATGTGAACCATGTCCTTAATATCAACATAATGTTGTAATTCAACAATATCAGCAATATCATAATTTAATCCTTGTAAGAACCTAGCCATGGTAGCCTCACAATCCTCCTCAAGATTTGCTCAGATCATTGCGATCTCCATTTCTTTGTAGTAGTCTTTCACAGATTTGGATCCTTGAGTCAATCTCTACAAGCGTTGATGTAGTTCCCTATAGTAATGGTTAGGAATGAAAGGCTTTCTCAAGATCGCTTTCATGTCCTCCCATGTACTAACAGGTGGTTCTTCATTTCGTCGCCTATCCAAAATAAGTTGATCCCATTAAATTAAGGCATAGTCAGTGAATTCTACGGCAGCAAGACGTATCTTTTTCTCATTTGAGTAATTGTGACAATCAAAAATCATCTCAACTTTGTGTTCCAATTTAAGGTATGAATCAAGGTCAACCTTGCCTTGGAAAGATGAAATTCTCATCTTAATACTTCCAATATTACGATCCATATAATTATATCTCCCTCAGTTCTCCCTTAGCGCTTTAGATGTTGCATCATCAAAATTGTGATTTTTAGTTTCGTATTGTATTCCAGTTTGTCTTGTTCTTTGTCCATTAGTGTTATGTGTTCCAGTCAACAATTGTTCTATGGTTCTCTGCATATTGTCTATGGTGGCATTATTTTTCTCCAAAGTAGCTTGCATCTTCTCCAGCAAATCACGGTAATCATTCATTACATGTTCAAGTCTCAAAACATGTCCTTGTAATGCATCAAATTTAAAGGCATCGACATATTTTGGTTGGTCATCAGTGGTCTGGTCTCTGTGTGCCATGGTGTTTTAGATCTGAAAAGGAAGATTGGAATAGCAAAATAGGTCTCACAAAACTCTCTTTCTTTTCTTGTTACTCAACAATATACTCACAGGTCTCGTGTTTCACTCTTAATATGGCTTTTATAAGGGATACTCACTCTCCTTGCCTTTTTCTACTCAATTTCTCTTCGTATGCTCTTAATTAAACTTTTAAATAAATTAAAGTTGTTTGCGTTGTTCAACCAGAGACAAATCAAGAAAATTTTCAATCTCAATGGTAAGAACAAAAGAAGGAAAACTTATGGACTTAGGTAGCTTAGAAGGTGGTTAGTTTAGGAAATGGTAAGAAAAGTTTTTGGTAAGTTTAGGTATTGGCCAAATTGGTTAGGTTTTGATATGATAAAATTGGTATAATTAGGAGTGGATAGAATTGGTAAGGTAGTTGGATATATTGTGATTTTAGCTGGAAATGTATTGGCAAAGGTTGGAAATTGTAAATGTCCTAATTTAGTTGTCAAAAATTGTAGAAAATTTGGTCAAAATTTGGTAGCTTTTGGTTCCCAATTATTGACATAATATTTTGGTCTTAATTGACATTTAAGGATATTTTCCTTTCCTGCAATTTGCCTTCTTTTTTTTATTTTTTTACTTTTTTTTTTCTTTCTTTTTTTTTAAAAATAAATATGGAACCAATAAGGCAATTAGGACAAACAAGAAATATTGCCTAGGGTGCACGTGGCCAGTTTAGAAGTTACGAACCAAGGATGATGGTCACGGCCAAGGTGATTTGGTGGCTAGTTGGTTCAGTTTTGAGGTTAAAAGATGAAAATTAAAGATGGAACAAACAAAAGGTAGAAGAAGAAGAGAGAAAAATAATAAAAATAAAATAATAAAAAAAAGGATAGAACGAACCTTAATTCTAAAGCCTTACTCTGATACCAAATAATACGAACCTTGAAAGGAACGAATCGTCACGGAAGCGAAGTTTCAAGGAAAGTCTAAGAATTAAGTATTTCAAAAGGTTTCGACGCCACAAGAACTTTGTTGATGGAACAACAAAGAATTCTTATAAGCCTAGGTAGAATGCCACAAGCGAGTTTGATAGGTTTTAAGTTGTTAAAAAGAACAATGAAGAGAAAATAATTCCTCACAATTTTTTTTGTCTAGCAAAACTTCTCCCATTTGAAAAAAAAAAAGACTATTTGTAATAGTCTTAAATCTAATTTTAGTAGAATTAGAATAAAAACTTTCCTAAGATAATAAAGAGTAATTTAGAAAAATATATAAAAGTTTACAGAATTAAGAAACTAATAATTAATACATAAAGTATAAATTTGGCTAAAATTTGATCTTGCACTCCATTACTTGCATCTTTCCTTACTTGCCTTTAGAATATCCAGATTTGTATGATTTATTGAGACTCTCTTAATTAATGCACTTTGACTAAATCTTACAGTAAGGAAGCTTTTTTTGAACATATTCTACAAAATAAAATTAGCCAATTATTAGATAACTCAATTAATAAAGATAATTAAAATAAATTAAGCTAATTAACTTGTTAAATAATAGCTAACTTTTGTAATTAATTATTTAAAATATGCGTAAATAACAGTAATAACCCGCGAGACTCCCTCAATGTCGCTGCGTGCCCCACTTTCACATAAAAACTTTTAAATGTGCGTAAAGAGAACTGTTTTAAATTTTTTTTTGCATGACTCTTTGTTATAGGTCTATTATGCCACTCTAATGGTTCCATTGACTCATGATTCGATATTTTATTGACCTTGTTGACATCGAAGACTTCTATTTGACTTTCATTTGCTCCTTGATTTGCATCAATTTGTAATAACTAGTTTTTAAAATTTTTTTATTGTTATTGTTTACAATGGCTATTGTACACAATAGTAACTGTTTAAACAGCTAGTTTATGGTTTTTTGTATCCACTTTGTCTATATGCTTATATTGGGCTTTCTAGATTGTGTGAAGGATATTGGGCCTTCTCAATTGCTTTGTAGAAATGATGATGAGTCAATCAAAATTCATATTAGTTACTATAACTGTCATTTTCAACAATTATAACATTTTTGGTAAGAACGGATATGCGTCATGACATTTTATAGTGTGTACATACTTAACGGTGATGTTTTAAGGCATTTTGTTGCATATTTAGCAAAAATTTTGCAGATTTTAGGCATATTATCATTTTCTATCCAATCAGTTACGCTTTAATCAAATTTTTGCATTTTTATGCAGTTTTTAAGAAAATAGTGATGTTTGAAAATATTACAATGCCTTTTCGTAGAAAATAGTGATAACATCTTTGGCGAGAACGAGGATGCGTCAAGGCACTATATGGCATTGTTGCACTTAACAATGACGTTCTAAGGCATTTTGATGAATATACAGCAAAAAATTTGCAGATTTAAGGCATGTTATATTATTTTCAATCAAGTTACATTTTAAAGCAATTTTCTTTTTCATTTTTACAGACTTCTAAAGAAAATGGTGATATTTGAAAGCATTTTAATGCCTTTTTGTAAGAAATGGTGACGTGTTAAGGCATGCTATAACATTTTTAGGAAGAAGAAAAATGTGTCACAGCACTTTTTAGCATTTTGTACTTAATGGTGATATTCTAAGGCATTTTGTTATATACTCAGCAAAAATTGTGTATATTATATCATTTTTTTATGAAATTGGTTGTGTTTTTAAGGCAATTTCTTGCATTTTTATGCACTTGTAAAGAAAACTGTGATATTTGAAAGCATTTCAATGCCTTTTTGTAAGAAATAGTGATGTTTTGAAGCACGTGATAACATTTTTAGCGAGAACAAAAATGCATGAAGGCACTATATGGCATTTTTGCACTAAACAATGACGTTCCAAGGCATTTTTATGCATATACAGCAAAAATTGTGCAGATACAAGGCATGTTATATCATTTTTGATCAAATCGATTTCATTTTCATGACAATTTGTTGCATTTTTATGTATTTTTAAAGAAAGCAGTGATGTTTGAAATCGTTTCAATACCATTTTGTAAGAAAGCTGTCAATGGAACCATTGGAGTGGCCTAGTGGACCTATAACACGGAATTGTGCAAAAAAACTTAAAACAGTCCTCTTTACGCACATTCAAAAGTTTTTGTGTGAAAATAGGGCACACAACAACATTAAGGGAGTTCCATGGCTTATTACTACTATTTACACATGTTTAGAATAATTAATTAGGAAAGTTAGTTATTATTTAGGAAGTTAATTAGCATAATTTATTTTAATTGTCTTTATTAATTGAACTATTTAATAATTGGCTAATTTTATCTTATAGGACATGTCCAAAAGAAGCTTCCTTAACTGTGAGATTTAGTTAAAGTGCATTCATTAAGAGGATTTTAATAAATCATACAAATCTGGATATTCTAAAGGCAAGTAAGGAAGGATGCAAGCAATGGAATGCAAGATCAAATCTTTGCCAAATTTATACTTTATGTATTAATTATTAGATTTCTTTATTCTATAAACTTTTATATATTTTCATAAATTACTCTTTATTATCTTAGAAAAGTTTTTATTCTAATTCTACTAGGATTAGATTTAAGACTGTTTAAATAGTCTTATTTTTTCAAATATAAGGAGGTTTTTTGCTAGACAAAATAATTGTGAGGAATTATTTTCTCTTCATTATTCTTTTTTTATGACTTCGAACTTATCAAGCTCGCTTGTGGCATTCTACCTAAATTTATCAAGAATTCTTTGTTGTTCCATCAAGAAAGTTCCTGTGGCGTCGAAACCTTCCGAAATACTTAATTCTTAGACTTTCCTTGAAACTTCGCTTCTGTGGCGATTCGTTCTTTTTGAGGTTTATATCATTTGGTATCAGAGTAAGGCTATAGAATTAAGGTTCGTTCTATCCTTTTTTTTTTTTGTTTTATTTTTATCTTTTTCTCTTTTTCTTCTATATTCTGTTTGCTCCATCTTTAATTTTTCATCTTTTAACCTCAAAACCAAACCAACCAGCCACCAAACCACCTTGGCCATGACCATCATCCTTGGTTCGTGACTTCCAAATTGGCCACACGCACCCTAGGTAATATTTCTTGTTTGTCCTAGTTGCCTTATTGGTTCCATATTTATTTTTCAAAAAAAAAAAAGAAAAAAAAAAAGGCAAATTGCAGGAAAGGAAAATATCCTTAAATGCCAATTAAGATCAAAATATTATGTCAATAATTAGGAACCAAAAGCTACCAAAATTTGACCAAATTTCCTACAATTTTTGGCAACTAAATTAGGACATTTATAATTTCCAGCCTTTGCCAAAATTACATTCCCTGCTAAAATCACAACATATTCAACTACCTTACCAATTCTTTCCACTCCTAATTATATCAATTTTATCATATCAAAACCCAACCAATCTGACCAATATCTAAACTTACCATAAGCTTTTCTTACCACTTTCCAAACTGACCGCTTTCTAAGCCACCTAAATCTGTAAGCTTTCTTTCTTTTGCTATTACCATTGAGATTGAAAACTTTCTTGATTTGTCTTTGGTTGAACAATGCAAGCAGCTTTGATTTGTTTGAGAGTTTAATTAAGAGCATACGAAGAGAAATTGAGTGGAAAAAGGCGAGGAGAGTGAGCATCTCTTATTAAAGCCATATTAAGAGTGAAACACGAGAGTTGTGAGTACATTAGCTTTGTGAGACCTATTTTGCTATTCTAATCTTCCTTTTCAGATCTAAAACACCATGGCATACAGAGACAAGACCACTGATGACCAACCAAAATATGTCGATGCCTTCAAATTTAATGCATTACAAGGACATGTTTTGAGATTTAAATGTGTAATGAATGATTACTGTGATTTAGTGGAGAAGACGTAAGCTACTTTGGAGAAAAACAATGCCACCATGGACAATATATGGAGAACCATAGAACAATTGTCGACCGAAACACACAACACTAATGGACAAGGAAGAAAACAAACTAGGATACATTACGAAACTGAAAATTACGAATTTGATGATGCAACATCTAAAACACCAATGGAGAACCGAGGGAGATATGATTATGTGGTCCGTAACATTGGAAGTATTAAGATGAGAATTATATCTTTCTAAGGCAAGGTTGATCCTGATTCATACCTTGAATGGGAACGCAAAGTTGATATGGTTTTCGATTGTCACAATTACTCAAACAAGAAAAAGATACGTCTTGCTGCCATAGAATTTACTAACTATGCCTTAATTTGGTGGGATCAACTTTTTTTGAGTAGGCGACGAAATAAAGAACCACCTGTTAGTACATGGGAGGAGATGAAAGTGTTTCATTCCTAACCATTACTATAGGGAACTACATCAACGCTTGCAGAGATTTACTCAAGGATCCAAATCTGTGGAAGATTACTAGAAAGAGATGGAGATCACAATGATCTGAGCAAACTTTGAGGAGGATCATGAGGCTACCATGGCTAGGTTCTTACAAGGATTGAATCATGAGATTGCTGATATTGTTGAATTACAATATTATGTTGATATTGAGGACATGGTTCACATGGCAATGAAGGTAGAGAGGAAATTGAAACAAAAGAAGCTTTCCAAGTCCACTTATGGATCTAGTTTGAATTTAAAATCTTGAAAATCTGATGGGAACTGTTGAAGATGAAGAGATTGAGATTGAAGATTCAAAGAATGAAGAAAAGCCCAAATAACTCTTTGGTTAGTCTATGGATGCCCAC
>CP135535.1:4969653-5001567 GCA_032402905.1 Khaya senegalensis
AAGCCAATTCAAGACATCAAACAATATTAAAGAATTGTGGGTAAGTTAATTTATTTAACCATTACTAGACTTGACATTTCTTTTGCTGTGAATCAAGTGAGCCAATTTATGACATATCCAATGACCAATCACATGGAAATGGTAGACCGATACTTAAATATCTCAAAGGAACACTAGGACAAGGAATACTAATGAAAAAACATGGACATCACCAGATTCTAGCCTATACGGATGCTGATTGGGCAGGAAGTATTGAAGATCGTAAGTCTACAACTGGATATTGCACTTTTGTTGGTGGAAATTTGGTGACTCAGAAGAGTAAAAAGCAAATCAAGTGCCGAAGCTGAATATAGAGCAATGGCTTCAACCACTAGTGAATTGATATGGTTGAAGGCATTGGTTGAAGATTTGGGTTTTAAAGTGGAGGCACCAATGAAGCTGCATTGTGACAACAAATCGGCAATACATATTGCAAACAATCTGGTGTTTCATGAGAGAACAAAGCACATAGAGGTAGATTGTCACTTTATAAGAGACAAGTATTTGAACAAGACAATCTCAATGCCTTATGTCAAGAGTGAAGATCAATTGGCAGATGTGTTCACCAAACCTTTAAGTATTCGACAACTCCACAAGTTCATTAGCAAGTTGAACTTGAACAATTTGTTCAAGCCCAACTTGAGGGGGAGTGTTGAAAATGGTAGTTATAGCAACTAATTAGATTTTGGTTAACTCATCATCATTTCACATAATCTAGAAGGCATATTACAAGCATATAGAGAAAGTGCACACAATAAGACATAAACTAGCCGTTTGAATACTGACCATTGTATACAGTAACCATTGTGAACAGTAACAATCAAAAAATTTTGAAAAACTAGCTGTTACAAACTTATGTATATAAATACATCATTATAAATGAAAAAGATAGAAAAAAGCTTCTCTATTCTTTCATCAATACTTTCTTTTACATTTGAATCTTCTTCATTTCTTCATTAATATATTTTTTCCACAGTTCTAAGGTATTTTGTTACATATTCAGCAAAAATTGTGCAGATTGAAGGCATGTTATATCATCATCAATCAAATCGGCTAAGTTTTAATGCGATGTGATGTTTGAAAGCATTACAGTTCCTTTTCGTAAGAAATGGTGACGTTTTTAAGCACGTGATAACATTTTTGGCGAGAATCGAGATCCGTGAAGGCACTATATGGCATTTTGTTGCATATGTAGCAAAAATTGTGCAGATTTATGGCATGTTATGTCATATTTGACCAAATCCGTTATGTTTTAAAGCAAGTTTTTGCATTTTCATGCACTTTTAAAGAAAATGGTGATGTTTGAAATCATTACAATGCCTTTTCGTAAGAAATGGTGATGTTTTGAAGCACTTATAACATTTTTGGCGAGAAAGAAGATGCCTTAATGGTGATATTCTATGGGATTTTGATGCATATTCAACCAAAATTGTATAGATTTAAGCATGTTATACTGTTTTTGATCAAATCGTTTACATTTGAAACTTTTTTTTTTTTTTTTTTTGCATTTTTACGCACTTTTAAAGAAAACGGTGATGTTTGAAAGTATTTCAATGCATTTTCGTAACAAATGGTGACGTTTTAAGGCACATTATAGCATTTTTGGAGATAACAGAGATATGTCAAGGCACTTTTAGTTTTTTTGTACTTAATGGTGATGTTCTAAGGCATTTTGTTGCATATCATTTTCGATCAAAACGGTTACGTTTTAAATACATTTTTTTTTTTTTTTTGCATTTTTACACACTTTTAAAGAAGATGATGATATTTGAAAGTATTTCAATGCCTTTTCATGAGCAATGGTCGTTTTAAGGCAAATGATAATATTTTTGGCAAGAATAGAGATGCGTCATGGCATTTTGTAGCATTTTGTAGTTAACAGTGGTGTTTTAAGGAATTTTTTTTTTTTTTTTGCATATTCTGCAAAAATTTTGAACATTTAAGGCATGTTCTGTCATTTTCGATCATATCAGTTATGCTTTAAAGCAATCTTTTGCATTCTTACACACTTTTGAAGAAAACGGTGATGTTTGAAAGCATCACAATGCCTTTTCATAAGAAATGGTAATGTTTTGAAGCATATGATAACTTTTTTAGCAAGAAAGGAGATGCGTCATGGCACTTTATAGCTTTTTTGTATTTAATGATGATGTTCTAAGGCATTTTGTTGCATATTCAGCAATAATTGTGCAGATTTAATACATGTTATATCATTTTTGATCAAATCGATTACATTTTAAAGCAATTTTTTTCATTTCTATGCACCTTTAAAGAAAATGGTGATGTAAGAAAGCATTCCAATGCCTTTTCGTAAGAATGATGACGTTTAAAATCACGTGATAGCACTTTTGGCGACAATGGAGATGTGCCATGGCACTTTGTAGCATTTTTGTACTTAACGGTGATGTTCTAAAGATTTTTTTTTTTTTTGCATATTCAGCAAAAATTTTGAACATTTAACACATGTTATATCATTTTCAATAGAATCAGTTACGTTTTAGAACAACTTTTTTTACATTTTTATGCAATTTTAAAGAAAACAATGATGTTTGAAAGCATCACAATGCCTTCTCTTAAAAAATAGTAACGTTTTGAAGCACATGATAACTCTTCTGGTGAGAATGAAGATGTGTCAAGGAAGTTCATAGCATTTTTGCACTTAAGGATAATGTTCTAAGGCATTTTGTTGCATACTCAGCAAGAATTGTGCAAATTTAAGGCATGGTATATTGCTTTCAATCAAATTGGTTACATTTTAAAGCAATTTTTTTTCATTTTTATGCACTTTTGAAGAAAACGGTGATGTTTGAAAGTATTTCAATGCTTTTTTGTAAGAAATGGTGATGTTTTGAAGCACATTATAATATTTTTTGCAAGAATGGAGATGCGTCAAGAAATTTTATAGCATTTTTTCACTTAATTATGATGTTCTAAGGTATTTTGTTTGAAAGCAATATACTCACAGCTCTCATGTTTCACTATTAATAGGGCTTTTATAAGGGATGCTCACTCTCCTTGCCTTTTCCCACTCAATTCCTCTTTGTATGCTCTTAATTAAACTCACAAACAAATTAAAGCTGCTTGCATTGTTCAACCAGAGACAAATCAAGAAAGTTTTCAGGCTCAATGGTAATAGCAACAGAAGGAAAGCCTATGGATTTAGGAGGTTTAGAAAAGCGGCCAGTTTGGGAAGTGGTAAGAAAAGTTTCTGGTAAGTTTAGGTATTGGCCAGATTGGTTGTGTTTTGATATGATAAAATTGGTATAATTAGAAGTGAAAAGAATTGGTAAGGTAGTTGGATATGTTGTGATTTTAGTTGGAAATGTAGTTTTGGCAAAGGCTACAAATTGTAAATGTCTAAATTTAGTTGCCAAAAATTATAGAAAATTTGGTAGCTTTTGGTTCCCTAATTAATAAAATAATATTTTGTTCTTAATTGGCATTTAAAGATATTTTCCTTGTGATTTGCCTTCTTCTTTTTTTTTTCTTTTTTTTTTTTAAATAAATATGGAACCAATAAGGCAACTAGGACAAACAAGAAATATTGCTTAGTTTGGAAGTCACGAACCAGGGATGATGGTCACAGCCAAGGTGGTTTGGTGGCTGGTTGGGTCAGTTTTGAGATAATTAAAAAGATGAAAATTAAAGATGGAACAAATAGAAGGTAGAAGAAGAAGAGAGAAAAAAAATTAAATTAAAATAAAAAAGGACAAAATGAACCTTAATTCTAGAACCTTGCTCTGATACCAAATGATACAAACCCCAAAAGGAATGAATCGTCACAGAAGTGGAGTTTTAAGGAAAGTCTAAGAATTAAATGTTTCAGAAGGTTTTGACGCCACGAGAATTTTCTTGATGGAACAACAAAGAATTTTTGATAAGCCTAAATAGAACGCCACAAACGAGCTTGATAAGTTTTAAGTTGTAAAAAAGAATAATGAAGAGAAAATAATTCCTCACAATTTTTTTCCAGCAAAAAAACTCCCCCACATTTCAGAAAGAAGACTATTTATAATAGTCTTAAATCTAATTCTAAAACTTTCCTAAAATAACAAAGCGTAATTTAAGAAAACACATAAAAATTTAGAGAACTAATAAATCTAATAATTAATACACAAGGTATAAATTTGGTTAAGATTTGATCTTGCACTTCATTCCTTGCATCCTTCCTTACTTGTCTTTAAAATATCCAGATTTGTATGATTTATTGAGATCTTCTTAATTAATGCATTTTAACTAAATCTCACAGTTAAGAAAACTTCCTTTAAACATGTCCTACAAGATAAAATTAGCCAATTATTAGATAGCTCAATTAATAAAGACAATTAAAATAAATCAAGATAATTAACTTCTTAAATAATAGCTAACTTTCCTAATTAATTAATCTAATCATGAGTAAATAATAGTAATAAGTCGTGGGACTCACTCAATGTTGCTATATGTCCCACTTTCACACAACTTTTGAACGTGCGCAAAGAGGATTGTTTTAAATTTTTTTTCACAACTCCTTGTTATAGGTCACTAGGCCACTCCAATGGTTCCATTGACTTGTGATTAGATATTTTGGCCTTGTTGACATCGAAGACTTCTAATTGACTTTCATTTGCTCGTTCATTTGTATCAGGTGGAGAGATAACTAATGAGGGAATTGTATAGATCCGGTTGTACCAAAAATATCAATTCAACATCTACTTATCTGACTTCCATTTCAAAGAAAATAGCAAAATCAGTGGAGAAAAGTGATCCTAGCAAGTCAACAGTAGCCATTGATAGAGGAAAAAAGAAAGTGGCAGAAATAATTCATCAAAAATGGAACCGAGACATCAAATCCTTTAAATGTCTTGGATATGGGCATATCGCTTCCGAATGCCCAAATAGGAGGGTAATGGTATTTAAGGACTCACAAGGAGAATTGGAGAGTGAAGATGAGGCCGTAGAAGAAGAGGAAGTGAAAGATAATGAGGAAGAAGAGGTAGCATGCTGAAATTGGAGAAATGCTCATAGTTTGCCGCACCATGACTACTACACAAGCAAAAGAGGAAGATGAGCAACATAAGAATATCTTTCATAAAAAGTGTGCAATTCAAAATAAGGTGTGTGGAGTTATAATTGATGGAGGTAGTTGTACAAATGTAGCTTTCATTACTTTGGTTGAAAAATTAAATTTAACTACTTTAAAACATCCCCAACCTTATAAATTGCAGTGCCTAAATGACAATGGTGATGTGAAGGTTACTCAGCAAGTTTTTGTGCCTTTTTCAATTGGTAGATACAAAGATGAATTGTTATATGATGTATTCCCTATGGATGCAAGTCATCTCTTATTGGGAAGACTTTGGCAGTATGATAAAAGAGCCTTTCAAAATGGTTATAAGAATACATATTCCTTTGTTAGGGATGGCAGAAAGATTATGTTAACACCTCTTAATCCACAACAAATTCAAAAAGATAAAATTGAGTTTGAGAGGAAAAAAAAAGAGAGTTTGTTTGTCAACAAGGGAGAAGTGAAGTAAGCTTTGCTTGATAAAGAGCCAATCTTTATTCTAGTGGTCAAAGAAGCAACTCAGAGTGGAGATATTACTCTTCCAACTCAAGTGGAAGCAATTTTAAAGGAGTTTACTGATGTACTTCCAGAAGAATTACTGAAGGGGTTACCACCAATCAGAGGAATTAAGCACCAAATAGATTTCATACCAGGGCCAACTCTGCCAAATTGACCAGCCTATAGAAGCAATCCAAAAAAGACTAAAGAGTTGCAAAAGTAAGTTTCTGAGCTGATTGATTAGGGATATGTTAAAGAATCTATGAGTTCTTATTTTGTATCAACTTTGTTGGTGCCAAAGAAGGATGGAACCATGCGGATGTGTGTGGATAGTAAGGCAAGCAATAAGATTACGGTAAAATATCACTATTCTATCCTTAGACTTGATGAGTTAAATAGTGTTGTTATATTTTCTAAAATAGATCTCAAAAGTGGTTATCATCATATTAGGATAAAAGAAGAGGATGAATGGAAAACCACTTTTAAAACTAAATTTGGATTATATGAATGGATGGTTATGCCATTTGGTTTATCTAATGCACCAAGCACTTTTATGAGATTGATGAATCACGTGCTTAGGAACTTTATTGGTGATTTTGTTGTTGTTTACTTTGATGCTATTTTGATTTACAATGGAGGTTTAGAAACACATATAATTTATTTAAGGAAGGTGTTTGAAGTGTTAAGAGAATGGAAATTGTATGGCAATATGAAGAAATGTCATTTTTGCCAAGATCATGTAGTTTTTCTTGGTTATGTGGTGTCAAAGCATGGTGTTGGTGTTGATGAAGAAAAGGTGAAGGCTATTAAAGATTGGTCTATTCCAAGTAGTGTTGCTGAAGTGAGAAGTTTCCATAGGTTAGCTTCTTTTTATAGAAGGTTTGTGAAGAATTTCAGTACTTTGTTTGCTCCTATTACTGAAATTATTAAAAAAGGAAGGGCTTCTGAATTGAATAAAAAAGAGCAAAGGAGTTTTAAGTTGATTAAGAAGAAGTTAACAACTGCACTAATTTTAGTTTTACCTAATTTCACCAAAACTTTTGAATTAGAATGTGATGCATCTGGTATGAAAATTGGGGCTATTCTTATGCAAAAGGGGCATCCATTAGCATACTTTAGTCAAAAGTTGAGTGGTGCACAATTAAACTACTCAAACTATGACAAAGAATTTTTTTTACTTTAATTAGAGTTTTGGAGACATGGCAACATTATTTACTACTCAAGCAGTTTGTTATTCATATTGATCTTGAGTCCTTGAAGCATTTAAAGGGGTAATGCAAGCTGAACCGAAGGCATGCCAAATGGGTGGAATTCTTGGAGTCTTTTCCTTATATGATTAAATACAAGGTAATGTCGACATTGTGGCTGATCCACTATCTCGGAGGTACTCTTTAAATTCCATGTTAAATGTTAAACTAATGGGTTTTAAAATGTAGATCAGTATAAAGATGATCCAAAGTTTGCATCAATATATGAGGAGTGCAAGAGAGGAGTCATGCAAGGATTCTATTGACATAATAACTATTTATTCAAGCAAGGTAGACTGTGCATCCCAAATTGTTCAATTTGTGAGCACTTAGTGAGGGAAACTCATGGTGGAGGTTTAGCTGGTCATTTTAGAGAAAAGAAGACATTAGAGGCACTCAAGGAACACTTTTATTAGCCAGCCAGGATCAAAGATGTTAAAAAAGTCATAAAAAGGTGTGTGATATGCAAGAAAGCCAAGAGCAAGGAGATGTCACAATGGTTATACATGCCATTACTTATACCAAACCAACCGTGGGAAGATCTAAGCATAGATTTTGTGGTTGGTTTCCCTAGAACACAGAGGGGAAAAGATTTAGTTATGTTAGTTGTTGACAGGTTTTCCAAGATATCTCATTTTATTCCTTGCCACAAGACAAATGACGCTCAATATAATGTTTATTGAGTTACTTTTCGATTGCCTGAGATTCCAAAAAGTATTGTTTCAGATCATGATGCCAAATTCTTGAGTTACTTTTGGAAAACTTTGTGGAAAAGACTTGGAACAAAACTACTCTTTAGCATAACATGCCATCTTCAAACCGATGGACAAATCGAAGTGGTAAATCGAACCCTATATTCTTTACTTCATACTGTTGTTAACAAGAATTTGAAGAATTGGGATGAATGTTTATCATATGTTGAGTTTACTTATAATAGAAGTGTGCATAGCGGAACAAAGCATTCACCATTTTGCTGAGTTGTAACCAAATTCTTATCTAAACAAATTCTTTGTTTAGTGGTGAATTTTCTGTCGATTCTTCTCACTCTTTTTTTTTTTCTATATTAGAGTGTGGCAAATCAACCCAGTAATCTTGTTTGTGGCGATCAAATCTTATAAAACTTGATTCACTAGTTGTTAATTTCTTTATTTTGACTTTTGATACTAATTTAAAACTCTATTTCCTCATCTTAAACTTACATAAGCTATCCATATCACACTACTACTTCAAAATCATATATAACCCTTCAGTTTTTTTATAACACCTCTAAAGAACCTAAAATTCACTTCAATTACGAGTTTTCATCTACTTAACCACTATATCATATCTCAACACCTGTATCCATCCACAAAACACCAAAAGAAAATATATCCACAACATCTTGATTCATCATTTGAGGGTCCTTAAGGCATTGATGAACTTTATATTGTTCTAAGTCATTTTGTTACATATATAGTAAAAATTGTGAAGATTGAAGGCATGTTATATCATTTTTGATTAAATCGATTGCGTTTTGAAGTAATTTTTTGCATTTTTATGCACATTTAAAGAAAATTGTGATGTTTTAAAGCATTTTAATGCCTTTTCATAAGAAATGGTGATGTTTTGAAGCACATTATAACATTTTTGGAGAGAATAGAGATGTGTTAGGCACCTTATGGCATTTTTACACTTAACGGTGATGTTATAAGGCATTTTGTTGCATATTTAGCAAAAATTGTGCAGATTTAAGGCACTTTATATCATTTTTGATCAAATTGGTTCCGTTTTAAAATAATTTTTTGCATTTTTATGCACTTTCAAAGAAAGTGGTGATGTTTGAAAGCATTTCAATCCCTTTTTTTAAAAAAATTGTGATATTTTGAAGCACGTTATAACATTTACAAGAAGAATGGAGATGCATCAAAGCGCTTCATAGCATTTTTCTAGTTAACTGTGATATTCTAAGGAATTTAGTTGCATATTGGCAAAAATTATGTAAATTTAAGGCATGTCATATCATTTTATCTTAAATCGGTTACAGTCTAAAGTAGTTTTTTGCATTTTTATGCACTTTTAAAGAATATGTTGATGTTTGAAAGTATTTCAATGCCTTGTTGTAAGAAATGGTCAAGTTTTGAAGCAAGTGATGGCATTTTTGACTAGAATGGAGATGCTTTAAGGCACTTTATAGCATTTTTGCACATAATGGTGATGTTCTAAGAAATTTTGTTGCATATTCAGCAAAAATTATGTAGATTTAAGGTATGTAATATCAATTTCGATCAAATTGGTTGCGTTTTAATGCAATTTTTTTTTTTGTATTTTTATGCACTTTTGAAGAAAACTGTGATATTTGAAAGCATTTCATTGCCTTTTCATAAGAAATGGTGAGGTTTTACAGATGTTATAACTTTTTTAGACAGAACAGAGATTCATCAAGGAATTTTATGACATTTTGTTGCATATTCGATAAAAATTATTTAGATTTAAAGCATGTCATATCGTTTTTGATTACAATGGTTTCGTTTTAAAGCAAGTTTTTGCATTTTTATGCACTTTTAAAGAAAGTGGTAATGTTTGAAAGCATTTCAATGCCTTTTCGTAAGAAATGATGACATTTTGAAGAAAACGGTGATGTTTAAAAGCATTTAAATATCTTTTTTGTAAGAAATGGTGACATTTAAAGCACATTATAATATTTTTGGCAAGAATGGAGATGTACCAAGGCACCTTATAGCAATTTTGCCTTTATTGATGACATTCTAAGGCATTTTGTTGTATATTCAGCAAAAACTATGAAGATTTAAGGCATGTTATATCATTATCGATCAAATCAGTTATGTTTTAAGTTAATTTTTAGCTTTTTTGTAAATTTTAAGGAAAACAGTGACATTTAAAACCATTTTAATGCCCTTTTTTTGGTAAGAAATAGTGACATTTTGAAGCATATTATAACATTTTTGGCAAGAACAGAGATGCATCAAGACACTTTATAGTATTTTTGCACTTAATGATGACGTTCTAAGATTTTTTGCTATATATTCAGCAAAAATTGTGCAGATTTAAGGCATGTTATATCATTTTCAATCAAATTGGTTGTGTTTTAAAGCAATGATTTGCATTGTTACACACTTTTAAAGATAACGGTGATGTTTGAAAGCATTTTAATGCCTTTCCATAAGAAATGGTGATGTTTTGACACACATTGTAACATTTTTAGCAAGAATGAAGATGAGTCAAGAAACTTTATAGCATTTTTGCATTAAATGATGATGTTGTAAGTCATTTTTTTGCATATTCAGCAAAAGTTGAGTAGATTTAAGGCATGTTATATCATTTGTGATCAAATTGGTTCCGTTTTAAAGCAACTTTTTGCATTTTTAAGCACTTTTAAAGAAAGCGGTAATGTTTGAAAGCATTTCAGTGCTTTTTTGTAAGAATTGGTGACATTTTAAAGCATGTTATAACATTTATGGGAAGAATGGAGATGTGTCAATGCATTTTATTGTTGGATTGAAATTCTCATGACATGCATAAAATTAAAATTTGTATTCATTAAAATATTTTCACAAATACATGGTGGGTCAAACAATCTCATATCATATATATGCATAATTAGTAAATTTTGAATGACTTTTGGTACTTTCATAATGATGAAAAACTTTCAATTATATGAAGTCTCCACAATTTGCACCACCAAATAGACTTGGAGAAGTTTGGCCAACTTGGGAGAATTCTAGGATTTATAGCAAGTTTTTCTTCTACCAAAAAATGGTAAAGTTTATGTATATATATTTGAAAAAATCCAAGTCTTTCTACTTTTGTCTTTACTTTTTAATTAAAAGTGCATAGATGGCATGGATAAAATAATTATTATCACATAATTTTTTTTTATACATTTAAGTCCTTGAATTTAAATGCAAATATTTGGCTGACTTTTAACCAAAATATAATTAAGTATACATACATGGGCTAATGTATAATTATTCCATAATTATACATTTTCATTTAGGTCCTCAGATAATTAATATTATCAATTTGGCCATGTAATTTATAATAAATTATATTTTCATACAAACTCAAGAAAATCATTCAAATACTTTAAAGAATTCATAAATATATATATATTTATTTCGGCCTAAATATTATCTAAAATATACTAGTTTTTGTTCTTAATAATATTATCACTCCCAAATACTTCTCATTACCTTTGGTTATTGGTGTGACCATATGGGTTCATTGTAAAATAGCCGTGAACTTATTCTGAATCTTTCAGATTTATCAAACTATTCGATTATTCATTAACTATGGTTAACATCTAGTAATGTGTTATACCTCTTTACCAATAAAATTACGAACTATTGATCTATATGCACTGAACTCGTCACCACAAACTCTTTCGTATGACATTTGATTACTCTGGCCAGAGATTTACTTAACTATTTATTGATATTCGTTCGGGAACTCAAATCCAAATTGAGTCAGCGAAAACTCCAATCCTATGCTTATCAAGTCGATGGATCCCATCTTGACCATCACCCGTTTCCAAATACAAACAACATGTGACTATACCAACTTTATCATATAAGACGTGACTAGTATTGTACTTATTCACCATATAAACCACATGCATCTATACCGAATTCGTTAGTGATGTCTCAGGTCAAAGGATAACATTGCACATTAGTACAATTACACAATAAATCATTGAGTGCATGCAATACCATGTAATTTATTATTATATGGTCATGTTTAAAGAAGTAATTCTCCAACTATTTATTTTATACTTTAGTTCTAATAACGTAACCATCAC
Organism: Khaya senegalensis; assembly: GCA_032402905.1. Taxonomy (NCBI): domain Eukaryota; kingdom Viridiplantae; phylum Streptophyta; class Magnoliopsida; order Sapindales; family Meliaceae; genus Khaya; species Khaya senegalensis. Next base: position 4,981,277 of record CP135535.1, read on the forward strand.
ATTACCTGTACTAATATCATTTCATGATATTTAATAGAGACATTTAGTATGCCTATTATATGATATCGTTGCCCAATCAATATCACCTTCATAGAGAACGACTTTGATAATATCATTTAACTATTAAATGAATTATTTGGACAATTCACAAATATACTTTATTTATATGCATAACTAAATAAAGGAAACGGCATATATTTGTGAATAAAAAACTATTTCTTTTATTAATATATATATATATATGCATAAGACAAATATATCCTTAAAGCTGATAACATGAATAGTTTCTAGGGCATACTTTAACAATCTCCCGCTTGCACTAAAGGCATTCGCTATGGTATCTCATACCCATCTTTTCAAGATGTAGGTCTACCTATTTCTATGTTATCGCTTTAGTTAGTGGGTTAGCCACATTGTCTGCTGAATATACTTTCTAGATTATAATTTCTTGAGCTCTAATGAACATTCTCAAAATGTGATATTTACACTGAATATGCTTAGACTTTTGGTGTGCTCTTGATTCTATTGCTTGTTTAATAGCTCTAGTATTATCACAGTACACGGTTATCGGATAACCTATGTTAAGAGCCACACCAAGTTCAAATACAAATTTTCACATCCAAATAGCCTTGTTTGCTACTTCTAAAGTGGCAATATATTCAGCTTCTATTACGGAGTCTACTGTCATAGTTTGTTTGGAGCTCTTCCAACTAGTAGCTACTTCATTATTTACAAAAATGAATGCTAAGATAGACTTTTTATTATCAATATTTGACTAAAAATCTGAGTTTGAGTATCCCTAAATGCTCAACTCTTGACATTTATAACTCAGAACCAAATCCTTAGTCCTTCTTAAGTACTTAAGGATTGATTTCATAGCTGACCAATGTTTCTCCCCTGGATTAGCCTGATATCTGCTTGTAATACTTACGGTATATGCTATATCAAGTCTTATACATAACATTGCGTACATCAAACTACCTATTGCTTAAGCATAAGGGATACTACGCATCCATTGTTGCCCTTCATCATTCTTTGGACCCATATCTTTAGAAAGATGAAGACAATGGATGAAGGGCAGGAGTCTTCTCTTAAAGTTCTCCATATTGAATTTCTATAACATTCTTTCTATGTACAATTCTTGGGATAATCCAATTATCCTTTTTGCTCTATCTCTATAGACGCGAATTCTAAGAACATAGGTCTCTTCTCTTAAGTCTTTCATAAAAAAGTTTCTAGATAACCAAATTTTTACCTCAGTCATCATGCCAATATCATTGCCCATGAGTAAGATATCATCCACATACAATATGAAAAACATAATAGCATGGTCTTTAAACCATTTATAAACATAGGGTCATTTGGGTTTTTCACAAACCCATACAATTTGATCATCTCATCAAATTGTATATTCCAGCTCCTAAAAACTTGCTTCAATCCATAAATGGATCGATGCAACTTGCATACATAATTTCTATCTGCAGTGGATACAAAACTCATGGGTTATTCCATGTAAATATTTTTCTCAAGATATCCATTAAGGAAAGTGGTTTTTACATCAATCTGCTAGATCTTATAATCATTGTATGCTGTAATAGCTAGCATAATCCGGATAGATTTAATTATAGCTACTGATGAAAAGATTTCCTCATAATCTAACCCTTATTTTTTAGTATAACTTTTCGCTACCAATCTAACTTTATAAGTCTTTACCTGGCCATCTTTACCAATCTTTCTCTTGAAAATTCATTTACAATCAATAGGAACTATTCTTTCTGGTAGATCCACAAGTGTCCAAAGTTGATTGGCATGCATGGACTAAATTTCAGACTACATTGCCTCTAGCCATTTTTCTGAATCTCCATTTAAGATAGCTTCCTTATAGCTTCTATGATCATCACCATGATCAGTTTCTCCTACTAAGTATGAGTCATGCTGATGCTTATGGAAAAACCTGTATCGTTCTTGAAGTTTTGATATTCTAGAAAATCTCCAAACTGGAATTGATACTAAGGCCTGTTGACTGGACGATCCAGTTACAACAGTGTTGGTCCAATATTTCTACCTGAGGACTTTTCTTCAAGCTCAATATTTCTACCTATACCATTTTCTTCCAAGAACTAATTCTCTAAGAAGTATGCATTTTTACTTATTGATATTCTCTAATTAGAAGAGAAGTACAAATAATATCCTAAACTATCTATAAGATATTCAATAAATCGATGCTTCTCTAATTTTGTTCCAACTTATCAGTATTAATTAATTTAACATAAGTTGGGCAACCCCAAATTCTCATATAATTAAGACTGGGTTTTTTACCACTCCATATCTCATATGGAGTCTTTTGAACTGATTTTGACGGGACTTTATTCAGGATATGTACAGCAGTATGTAGAGCACCATATCTAATAAGGTACGATTTCTCTTTTCTGCTACACCATTAACTTGTGGCATATAGGGAGTCAAGTAGAAAACTATTGCCTTTACTATCATGAATTCTCAAAATTTCATACTCAAGTATTCACCTCCACAATCTGATCATAAAAATTTAATACTCTTTTTCATTTTTTTTTTACTTCATTCTTGAACTCTTTGAACTTTTCAAAGGATTTAGATTTTTATTTCATCAAATACACATACTTATACTGTAATCTATCATCACTAAAGGTAATAAAGTAGTCAAACCCTTGTCGAGCTTATTTATTGAATGGTCCACACACATCCGTATATACAAATTCCAATAGTTCACTAGCTCTATCCCCTTTACTCTTAAAGGGTAATCTGGTTATTTTATCTCAAAGACATGACTCACAAGTTGGATAGGGTTTTGAACCCAGTGGACCTAAAATCTCACTTGCTCCAAGCTGAATCATGCGTTTTTCTCCAATATGACCTAATCTATGATGCCACAGAATCTTAGGGTTTATATCATTTTGAGTTTTTTTTCTTGACAATAGATTTAACAAAACTTATATTGTATAACTTAAGTATATACAAACCATTTGTATTTACTACTCTGCCAACTAATACATTTTTCAAATATATTAAACATTTATTCTTATTAAACTATGTAGTGTAACCTAATTTACATAATTTAGAAACAAAAATGATGTTCCTACTGGCCTTAGCAAAATACAGCACATATTCTAAACTCAAAATGGTGTCTAATCGCTAGTCTAAGAAAGTATGGTCTTCTGGCCTCTGTAGCAACAGTTGCTTTATTAGCTATCCTCAATACTATCTTATTTTTCTGCAATATAGAACTATTCTACATTGTTTGCAACGAGATACATACATGAGTTATAGCTGCTGAATCAACTATCTAGGATTGATTATCTGAAATAACATTTATTTCATAATTAATCATATAACAGCCATGCATACTTGACTTAGTCTTTTTAAGACATTCTAGGTATTGAGGACAATTCTTTTTCTAGTGGCAAGTTTCCCATAATAGAAACAATTTCCTTTATCCTTGGCTTTCTTCATTTTGGATTAGACTTTCTTAAAGTCTTTCTTCTTTGACTTCTTGTGAGTTCTACTAGTTGAAGCCATATAGACATGCTCATGCCCTTTTCCTTTATTCATTTACTTGTAGAATTCTTGAAACTCATTGAGCAACTCTGGAAGAGTTTGCTCAATCTTGTTTAAATGATAATTAGTTATAAACGATTTATAACTAGAAAGGAGGGATTGGAGAATCAAATTCATTTTGATACAGTCAAACATGACCACACCATATCCATCCAACTGATTAATATGATTTATCATCTTAATGACATGGTTATTCGGAGGCATTCCCTCTCTGAGCCTCATACTGAAGAGGGTAGTACATAGCTCATATTCCTTCACTCGAGAATTATCACCATACAACTATTATAGGGCGGTGAAGATATCATAGGCATTATAAAATTTCTCATGTCGGGTCTGAAACTCTTTATTCATGGACGCCAACATGTATCCCCGAACTTTTCGGTTATTATCGTACCATCTCTCATATGCTTCATGTTCATCACATGAAGCATCACTATTTATCTCAAGTGGAAGAGAAGCTTTCAAAACATAGCCAAATTTTTGAAATTTAAAACAATTCTGAGATTTCTTAGCCAATCATTAAAATTCTACCCCATTAGAACATTATTGTTCAATATTCTCAGGAGAGTATTATTCAACATTTTGTATGTGTTACATCACAAATATGAGAAATTGTGAGAAAAGAAAGTATCAGTTAGTGTCTTGTACTTGTCCAAACAATTTAAATAATAACATTCAAACATTTTGAATGTTATAATACAACGCTAATTAAATTAGCTCCTACTATTTAGTTTGAATTTTACATTCTTTAAGTAAGGACTCAAAAGTTTCGTTAGAGATTTTATATTTAGTGGGGAATCAAATTCTAATCTCAATAAGTAGGAAACTCTTTCCTATTATATCTCATGTAAGGTATGATTCATTTTCCTTACCCTAACCTTAAACACCTTATATTTTAAAATCTTGGTATCCTTAGCCTGTTAAATCCAAACCATTGTACTTTCCCTAAATGTACCTCTCATCTGAACCTCAGATAATAAAAATCTTGGTCTTTTTAAACAATACTATACACTCAAGAACCACATAATTGAATTTTATAACATTAATACTGCACTGCTCAAATTTTAGAATCCTAGAATACAATATTAAGTTACAGAACTTGTTGTTGTCCCAACATGGGAGGCATGAATTTAATAATTTAATAGGGACTCAATTTACATATTAATCTCATATGAATCAAATACATATCTCAAACATGCAAACAAATATTTATTTATTCATCTCATGAATAAATATACACTAACATTTAGTACATATATCATATATACATATATACATATATTCATGTTTTATTATAAATGAAATATTTAATGCATGTCACATTAATAATTCTCTAATTATTAATGTATGTGTAATACTTTACACGTTATAGACAATTTTTTTTGTTGATTTGCTTCATTTTCAAAAAAATTGTCTCACAAGTAATTTTCAACATTGCTGTGTTGGTTTTTGTGGTTTTGTAGAAATTAGTTAAACTAATGACCACGTTATGCATGTTTTATTATTGAACTAACCTAATGTTTTACTTTGATATTGTTATGCATTTTTCTACACTGCAATGTGCGTACACGTAAATATCATATATAGGACCATGCACGTTATCATTGTGTTCTATATAAACAAACACAAACATATGCATCCAATGCATATTTATATGTTAAGAAAAATGCATAACTCACATACATAACCTATATATACATCAAATCATGCATGTAATCCAATTTACATACATGAACAAAACATCATGCATGCATATATGCATTTAAACACATACATTCACACGCATATGGTTAATTCCAACAACAATTAAAACATGTCATAACATATACTCATGCATGCACATACACATAATCCCATTAAATATATATATATACATGTATACACACACACACACATCATGCATTATGTGTCAACATTTGACACATACATGTGCTTAACTTAATTTAAACACATGAACCACCATGAAAACAATTTTTCATTACCAACACATGTCATAGCCCACACATGGAAACATGAAATCAAACTCATTTTGATTTTAAAATTACATTCACATACATATATATATATATATATATATCTCATATACATGCATATGCATCATTCATGAAAATTCAATTTTCATAAATATGTATTTTCGGCCAAGCACATTATTACCACATCCATGCATGAATTAACATCACATAACTTAGCCAAATCACATGGCATCACATACCAACATTTTAGCTTCCATTATGGCCATTAACATATCAAAAGAAATCCATTTTTGGTGAATGCAATCACATCCCATGTAATCATTTCACCATTCATCTCCAACTCATCCAACATGTTTTAATCACATCAAAACATATAACAACATTCAAACCATATCATTATGTGTCCAAAACAGCAAATGAATGCATCCAATTAGCATAGAAAACCATTTCCCACACTTTACTCCCATTTGGCCGAAAATCCATCCTTTTGAATTTCTTTTGATTTCCAACCAAACTCACTTTACATATGGATTGAATTCATCACTATGAATCATTCAAACACATGAGAATTGATTGAAAATAATTTGCAACCACAAATTCCCACCTTGGCCGAATATTGCCCATATGCGCACAATTTTAATTTCTTCACCAAAACCATCACACAACACAACCAACCAACACATCCATGATCCAAACACATCATTATGCACCTTTTAAACCATTTAGAACAGATTGGAAATCAAAATTTCCAGCAAGGGCAACATGGTAGCAGAAAGATGCTATTTAGCGCGATTTAGTTCAATTTAGTCAGTTTTTGAAGCAATCAAGCATGCATACAACCCTAACATGCTCTAATACAATTTGTTGGATTGAAATGTTCATGACATGCATAAAATCAAAATTTGTGTCCATTGAAACATTTTCACAAACATATGGTAAGCCAAATAATCATATATCATATATATGCATAAATGGTAAATTTTGGATGAGTTTTGGTATTTGCTTGTGAGGGATGATGGAAAACCTTTAATTTTGTGAAGTCTCCACAATTCTCACCACCAAATGGACTTGGAGAAGTTTGGCCAACCTGGGAGAATTTGTGTTTACGGCAAGTTTTTCTTCCACCAAAAAATAGTAAAATTTGTTGAAATAAAACTGATTGAGTCGATTGACCAATCTCAAGATTCATGCCAACATCGTGACCGTGCTACATTGGAATCTGTGTATCCCAATCATCATCTCATTCAGCATCCTAATCAGTAACTTAATCCTAATCAGCATCTTTAGTAGCCAAAGAGAAGAATTCAAACATTTAAATTTGAATTTAAACGTTCAAATTTGAAGATGGTGAACATTGGAAGTTGTTTTGCAATTAGTAGAAAAAGGAAACATTGCTTTATGACTTGTAAGTAATTTGTTTAGCCTATTTTGTGTATTGCAGCTTTCCTATCTTGGGAAAACAATTATAGCTATTGGTTGTTTGCCTATTTAAAATCCTTGTAACATTATACTTTCAATTAAAAAAAACAATTCTCTCATCTTCTTCATATTTCTCTCTTTGGCTGAAATTCTCAAGTTCACTTCTTATATTTTAATCATCAAAGTTAACAAAATTCATGTATATATACTTGAAAAAATCCAAGCCTTCTCACTTTTGTCCATACTTTTTAATAAAAGGAGCATAGATGGCATAGATAAAATGATCATTATCACATAATTTCTATTTTATACATTTAAGTCCTTGGACTTAAATGCAAATATTTAGCTAACTTTTAATCAAAATGTAATTAAATATATATACATGGGTCAATGTGTAATTATCCTATAATTGTACATTTTTATTTAGGTTCTCAAATAATTAATATTTTAATTTGACCATGTAATTTATAATAAATTATATTTTCATACAAATCCAAAAAAATCCTTTAAACACTTTAAAGAATTCATAATATATATATATATATATCAAATATACATATTTATTTTGGTCTAAATATTATCTCAAAGGTGCTAGCCTTTCTTCTTGATAATATTATCACTTCCAAATGCTTCTCATTACCTTTCAGGTTTATCAAACTATTTGATTGTTGTTCAATGATTATGGTTAACATCTAACAATGTGTCATAGTCTCTAATCCACAATAAAGTATTCCCCATCTCAATTGTACATACTATGTGGGTAAAGTCTTTTCGTTATCTAATCTCAATTGATTCAAAGTTCATGGTATGTCAAAACCCTTTACTGAGAAAATTACGTGCCATTGATCTATATGCGTTAAACTCATCACCACAAATTTTTTTATATGACATTTGATCACTCTTACCAAAGATTTACTTTTCAGCCATTTATCAATGTTCGTCTGGGAACTCAAATCTAGATCGAGTTAGCAAAAACTCCGATCATATGCTTTATCGAGTCAACAGATACTATCTTAACTGTCACACGTTTTCAAATGCAAATAACATGTAACTAAACCAGCTTTATCATACAAGATGTGACAAGTCTCGTACTTATTCACCATATGAACCATGTGCATCTATATCGAATTCATCGGTGATGTCTCAGGTCAAAGGACAATACTGCACACTAGTACAATTATACGATAAATCATTGACTATATGCAATACCATGTGATTTATCATTATGTAATAATATTTAAATAAGTAGTTCTTCAATTATTTATTCTATACTAATGTTCTAATAATGTGATCATCATAGTACCCACACTAATATTATCTCGTAATATTCAATAGAGATATTTAGTATGCCTACTATGTGATATTGTTGCCCAATTAATATCACCTTCATGGGGAACGGCTTTGATAATATCATTTAACTATTAAATAAATTATCTGGACAACTCACAAATATACTTTATTTATATGTATGATTAAATAAATGAAACAACATATATTTGTGAGTAAAGAACTCTTTCTTTTATTAATATATATATATATATATGTACAAGACAAACATATCTCTAAGCGGATAACACGAATGGCTTCTAAGGCATATATTCTGACATTTATAACATTTTTTACACTTAACGGTGATGTTCTAAAGCATTTTGTTGTGTATTCAGCGAAAATTATGTAGATTTAAGGCATGTAATATCAATTTCGATCAAATAGGTTACATTTTAATGCAATTTTTTTCCATTTTTATGCACTTTTAAAGAAAGTGATGATGTTTGAAAGCATTTCAATTTGTTTTCATGAGAAATGGTGATGTTTTATAGCACATTACAATATTTTTGGAGAGAACAAAGATGTGTTAAGGTGCTTTATGGCATTTTTGCACTTAAAGGTGATGTTCTAAGGTATTTGGATGCATATTCAACAAAAATTGTGTAGATTTAAGGCATGTTATGTCATTTTTTTATCAAATCAGTTTCTTTTTAAGATAATTTTTTTTGCATTTTTTTGCACTTTTAAGGAAAGTAGTGATGTTTAAAAGTATTTCAATGCCTTTTTGATATTAAGAACATGCTGGTAAAAGCTGCAGTATTATTAAAAGTTCCAAAAAGATGTTGATTGCATGATGAAGGCCTATATTTATAGCCTTGAGTTGCTTATTTATTCCTATTTTGTTCTCCTAATTTGACTATGACAAAGATACCTAAATAATATAGACATATAAAGGAAACTTCCTATTTATCTAAATAAAAAAGACTAATAAAGGAATTGTTTGTAGATGCCTAATTGGTGTCAAACTTCCTGATTAGCGAAGTTTCCTGTTGTTGTTGACATTTTTATTTGATGCGGATTCCTTATGCCTTTGCGGATAAGGCCAAGCTCTGTGTGGGCTTCCTCGTGGGCTGGATCGCGGGCTTATGTGATGCCTTGTTTGCCCATTTTCTCACAATACTCTCCTTCTGCTAGCGGCATTCCCTGCTGCTGCTTGCACTCATTGCCTCTCGCGCTTATCCTGTCTACTTAGGTTCTCAACAACTACTACACTTTAGAAAATGTAAAGGAGAGTTTTAGAGCCTTTTTAACTAAGGTAGATGTTATTAAAGATCTTAATAACTTTGAGGAAGCTAGGGAATCACCAATTTGGAGACAAGCCATGAAGGAGGAATTAGATGCTTTAGTTAAAAATAACACATGGGAATTAGTACCTTTACCTTTGGGAAAGAAGGTTGTATGATGCAAATGGGTGTATAGGACTAAGTTAAATAGTGATGGAACCTTGGACAAACATAAGGCTAGGTTAGTGGCTGAAGGCTTTACCCAAACCTATGGCTTAAATTATACAGAAACTTTTGCACTGGTTGCAAAAATGAACACCATTAGGGTACTTCTCTCCTTAGGGGCTAATTATAACTGGAATTTATATCAAATGGATGTAAAGAATGCTTTTTTGCAAGGAGAGTTAGAGGAAGAGGTTTATATGAGTTTGCCTCAAGGGTACGATGTTATGATTCCTAATACACATGTTTGCAAATTGAAGAAAACCATATATGGATTAAAGCAATCACCAAGAGCATGGTATAATAAATTGCATAATGCATTGTGTTCTCAAAATTTTAAAGTAAGTGACGCCGATCACTCCTTGTTCATTAAGCATTCAAGTGAGGGATCTACCATTGTTCTTATTTATGTGGATGATATTATCATCACCGGTTGTGACATAAATGGCATTAAGAATATTAAAGCATATTTGAAGTGTACATTTGATGTTAAGGATTTGGGAAACTTACGATATTTTCTAAGTATAGAAATAGCCTATTCCGATGAAGGGTTATTTCTATCCCAAAGAAAGTATGTTCTTGATTTGTTAAGTGAGACAGGAAAACTTGGAACAAAGCCAGCCGTAACACCTATGGAGGCACCAAGAAGGAAGAAAGAGGATAAGAAGTATGAAAAAAAGCATGACAAGGAGGAACCATACAAGGACATCAAGCTTTATCAAAGACTTGTAGGTAAGCTTATCTATTTAACTATCACATGACCTGACATTGTTTTTTCTGTACAACAGGTAAGTCAACACATGTCATGCCCAAAGAATATACACATGGAAATGGTGAATAGAATTTTGAGATACTTAAAAAGAGCACCAGGGCAAGGAATCTTAATGAGAAGAAATGGTCACCATAAGATATGTGCCTACACAGATGCGGATTGGGCTGGTAATTTTGAGGATAGACGATCTACCATTGGTTATTGCACATTCGTGGGAGGGAATTTGGTGACTTGGAAAAGCAAAAAGCAAAATGTTGTTGCAAGATTGAGTGCAGAAGCTAAGCATAGAGTTATGGCATCTACTACTAGTGAATTGGTTTGGATAAAATCATTAGTGGAAGACTTAGGCTTCTCAGTTGAAACACTTATGGATATGTATTGTGATAACAAGGCGGCAACACACATTGCATCTAATCCTGTATTCCATGAAAGGACGAAGCACATTGAAGTTGATTGCCATTTCACAAGAGAAAAGTACTTGAGTAAAGTGATCAACATGCCTTATGTGATGAGTGAAGATCAACTTGCAGATATATTCACCAAACCATGTACTCAACAACAACTCCTCAAGGTGAGTTTCAAGTTGAACTTGTTCAATTTGTACGAGTCCAACTTGAGGGGGAGTGTTGAAGATGAAGAGATTGAGATTGAAGATTCAAAGAATGAAGAAAAGCTCAAATTAACTCTTTGGTTAGTCTATGGATGCCCACATTAAGCTCGAAGCCCATTTTAAGTGTTTTAAAAACTAGTCACTAAAGGACAAAATAATAACTAGTTTTTGTTAGTAACTAAAAGACAAACATAACAACTAGTTTTTTGAATTTAAAAGATGTGGTGTTATATGTTGTACCTAGTTGTTAGAAAAGTAAAGTAAGCTTGTACCTAACCATTAGGATGTTGTATATAAAACCCATCATGTGTAAATATAGCAGAATAGAATAACAAAACTATTCTTTTTCTCTCTTGCTATATCTTCTATCTACTTTTATTTTCACTTGGTTTTTTGTTGAATCTTTGAAAACTGGAGCTAAACACTTAAATTTATCAACAAAATCTTCAAGAGTGTCAATGTATTTACTAAATATGGTCAAAAATATTATAAAAAATGGCAATACATCATCATCTGAGGCAAATATTCTTTAAAATACTGCAATATGCCAGGTGTTACTGCCAAAGCCACTCCAAAATGTTATAAAACATTTTTGTATTGGCTAAAAAGCCTGTAAATCATTTTTAAAAGGTTACTGTTCATGCCTAAATAGTTTAAAAGTTATCTAAAATGCTGTCTTATTTATAAAATATGCTTGAAAATACAATGAAACATATCCATACACGCTACTTTATTTTAAAAAAATGTAGTGCTTGTCAAAAATATGATAAAACAATCTATACCTCATTTGTATTTACCAATTAAGATCCTAATAGGCTCTATTTATACTAATAACTATATTAAATGCTGTAATATGCTATAAAATCTTCTAGAATGTCAACATATTCACCAAATGTGGTCTAAAATGTTATAAAAAACTACAATACGTCATTGTCTGAGGTAAATATTCTTTAAAATACTACAATATGCTAGGCATTATTGCCAAAGCCACTCCTAAATGTTATATAACATCTTGGTATTGGCTAAAAAGCCTACAAATCATTTTAAAAAGGTCATCATCTATGCCTAAATAGCTTAGAAGTTATCTAAAACATTGTCGTATTTATTGAAGACGATCGAAAATGCAGTGAAACAATATCCATAAACTCTATGTTGCTTTAAAATAATGTCGTGGTTGTCAAAATATGATAAAACAATCTATACCTTATTTGTATTTACCAATTAAGATGTAAATAGGCTCCATTTATGCTAATAACAATATAAAATGTCGTAATATGCTATAAAATCTTCTTGAACATCAACGTATTCACCAAATATGGTCTAAAATGTTATAAAAGATTGCAATACGTCATTGGCTGTGGCTAATATTCCCTAAAATACTATAATATGTTAGCCATTACTCTCAAAACCATTCCTGAATGTTATAAAACATTCGAATTAGCCAAAAAGCCTAGAAATCATTTTAAAAATGTCACTGCCTATACTTAAAAGTACCCTAAAACAGTGTCATGTTTATCAAATATCCTTGAAAATGTTATGAAACGTTACCAAACACACTGGTTTGCTTTAAAATAATGTTGTTCTTGTCAAAAATACGATAAAATTGTCTAGATTATATCCTTATTTACCAATTAAAATCTAAAGAGACTCCCATTATGCTAAAAAAAAACACTATAAAATGTTGTAATACGCTACAAAATCTGCTAAAAGGCCAATGTATTGAGCAAATATGGTGTAAAATGCAATAAAAAGCCGTAGCATGTCATCGTTTGAGGCAAATAATTTTTAAAATACTATAATATGATAGCTGTTAATGCCAAAACCACTCCTAAATGTTGTAAAACATCTTTGTATTTGTCTAAAAGCCAACAAATCACTTTCAAATATAGCCATGTATGCCTAAATAGCTTAAAAGTAACTAAAACACTGTCTTATTTATTGAATGTGCTCAGAAATGCAATAAAACGTATCCAAACACACCACATCCTTCTATAATAATGTCATGCTTGCCAAAAATGAGATAAAGCAATCTTGACCGTATTCGTATTTACCAAGTCAGATTTAAATAAACTCCAATACACTAAAAACAATATAAAATGTTGTAACATGCTATAAAATCTTTTAAAACGTCAACTTATTCATCAAATATGATTTAAAATGCAATAAAAAGCCACAACATGTAATTGTTTGAGGCAAATGTTCTCTAAAATATTATAATATGTTAGCCGTTAATGCTAAAACCACTCCTAAATGTTGTAAAACACCTTTGTATTTGTCTAAAAGGCTAAAAATCATTTTAAAGCATCACCATCTATGCCTTAATAGCTTAAACATTATCTAAAACATTGTTGTATTTATCAAATACGCATGAAAATGCCTTGAAATGTCATCAAACACACTACTTCGCTTTAAAATAATGTCATGCTTATTCAAAATGAGATAAAATGGTCTAGAACATATCCATATTTAACAATTAAATTTAAATGGGCTCCATTTACGCTAATAACAATGTAAAATGCCTTATTATGCTATAAAATCTTTTAGAACATAAACATATTCACCAAATTTGGTCTAACATGTTATAGAAAACTACAATATATCATCGTCTAAGGCTAATATTCTTCAAAATACTGCAAGATATCAACCATTACTGCCAAAACTACTCCTAAATGTTGTAAAACATCTTCGTATGGGCCAAAAAGCCTATAAATCATTTTAAAACGTCACTGTCTATGACTAAATAGCTTAGAAGTTATCTAAAATATTGTCATGTTTATCAAATATGCTTGAAAATCCAATGAAACCTATCCATACACACTGGTTTGCTTTAAAATAATGTCGTGCCTATCAAAAATACGAAAAAATGGCCTAGACCTTATTCATATTTACCAATTAAGATTTAAATAGACTCCACTTATGCTCAAAACAATATAAAATGCTGTAATACGTTAAAAAATCTTCTAAAACATCAACATATTCACCAAATATGGAGTGCAATGCAAAAAAAGCCACAATATGCCATTGTTTGAGGTAAATATTCTCTAAAATATCATATACATACATATATGTCATTTTTATGTGCAACTTAAATAAAACCGTACATATGCATCCAATACATATATACATATATATTAAGAAAAATGCATAGCACACATACATATCAAATATGCATCACATCACACATTAAATCTAATTTACATGCATGAACAAAACATTATGTATGTATATATGCAATCAAACACTTTAAACACATATATTCACATGCATATGGTTAATTTCAACAACAAACAAAACATATTATCACATGATCTTATGCATACTTATACACATAATCCCATTACATATATATGCATACATCATGTATCAACACTTGACATATACATGTGTTTAACATGCTTAAACACATAAGTACATCATGAAGAACATTTTTGATTAACCAACACATAACATGGTTCACAATTGGAAATTTAGAATCAAACACCTTTTGATTTTCAAAATATATTCACATACATATATCCCATATACATACATGAGCATTATTCATAAGAATCATATTGGTATATGCCCTAAATTTAATAGTATTTTGGATATTTGACATATTTGTATTATGACATTTTGATTTATATATATTATTTTATTATTACATATCTATGTGTTTAATAAATATAATAATATTTTTAGAATAGTAAATTCAATTAATTGGACACTTTTGTTAAATATCTTTAGTTAAACATTATTGTGAATAGGGTAACAATAATATATGGAGACTAGTATATTTAGTGACTGATAATAACATGTCTGTATTATGATATGAGATATCAAATCAACATATAGGTACAAGTTAGTAAACTAAAGTATTGGACTGACCTATCATGAGAACGCTACAAGGATTATTATATGAATGTCATAAGTGATTCTTGTAAGCAAATAATGTGTCATCCTCATATAGTTCAATTTTATATTTATTTGATATTTTAAGTAGACTTTATTCTATCAAATGAAACCAATATTACATATTAATTTATCTGAGTATGGTCATACATTTATCAAAGTCTCACTTAATCAAAAAACCCAAGATATCACTCCCATTATATAAGAGGGACAAATCATATATTGATCACACACATCTTTCTATACGAGTTATGACATATTTGATTATTTTCTTTATAGTCTATCTTATTACAGATAATGTTTAAAAATATCAAAATATATCATTTTCTATGTTGGGAACTATATTGATCTCAAGTCCAAGGATCACATACACCGTTATCACTATGAGAATCACTTATAATACTCATATAATGATCTACGTAGCGTTCTCATAATGGATCGGTCTAATACATTAGTTCACTAACTTGCACCTATGTATTGACTTGATATCTCATATCATAATATACACATGTTATTATCAGTCACAATACACACTAGTCTTCATGCATTATCATTAGCCTATTCATAACAATACGTGATTAGTAAAATTTAAAAATAGTGTCTAACTAATTGAATTTGTTATTCTAAGAGGATTGTTACATTTATTAAATACATAAATATGTAATAATAAAATAATTAAATGATATACCAACACTTTAGTCTTCTCAAGACTATCTAGGTATTGAAAACAATTCCTCTTTTAGTAATCAAGTTTCCCACAATGGAAATAATTTCCTTTTTTCTTGGCCTTTTTTATTTTGGACTAAACTTTCTTAAAGTCCTTTTTCTTTAGACCAACTTTTGGCCCTTTCTTTTTGTTAAAATAAAACTGATTGAGTCGATTGACCAATCTCAAGATTCATGCCAGCATCGTGACCGTGCTATATTGGAATCTGTGTATCTCAATCATCATCTCAGTCAGCATCTTAATCAGCAACCTAATCCTAATCAGCATCTTCAGTAGCCAAAGAGAAGAATTCAAACATTCAAATTTGAATATGGTGAACATTGGAAGTTGTTTTGCAATTAGTAGAAAAACAAAACATTGCTTTATGACTTGTAAGTAATTTGTTTAGCCTATTTTGTGTATTGCAGCTTTCTTACTTTGGGAAAACAATTATAGCTATTGGTTGTTTGCCTATTTAAAATTCCTATAACATTATTCTTTCAATTAAGAAAAACAATTCTCTCATCTTCTTCATATTTCTCTCTTTGGCTGAAATTCTCAAGCTCAGTTCTTGTACTTTGATCATCAAAGTTAACACTTTTGTGACTTCTTTGACTTTTTACTGGTCATATTAGAAGAAGCCTTATTGATATTCTCATGTCCTTTCCCTTTATTGCTCTATTTATACAACTCTTAAAGCTCATTAAGCAACTTTAGAAGAGTATTCTCAAATCTGTTCAAATTATAATTAGTTATAAACGATTTATAACTAGAAGAGAGGAATTGGAGAATCAAATTTACTTTAACGTGATCAGACATAACCACATCATATCCATTCAAGTATCCTAAATGATTAATCATCTTGATGACATGATCATTTATTAGCATTCTTTCCCTGAGCCTTATGCTAAAGAGGAAAATGCATAGCTTATCACTACTCAAGAGTTATCGCCACACAACTATTGTAAGGCACTAAGAATATCATAAACACTATAAAATATTTCATGTTCTAAAGCTCTCTATTCCTAGACTCCAACATGTATCCCTAAACTTTTTGGTTATCATCACGCCATTTGTCATATGCTTCATGTTCATCATATGAAGCATCATTTTTTTTCTTAAATGGAAGAAGAGTTTTCAAAATGTAGCCAAAATTTTCAAAATCCAAAACTATTCTAAGCTTTTTTAGTCAATCCTTAAAGTTTTGCTCTGTTAGAATATTGTTGTCCAATATTTTCAAGAAAGCGTTATTTGACATTTTATAAGTTTTATATCATAGATATGAAAGACTGCTAGAAAAGAAAGTATCAATTAGTGTCTTTTATGTATTCAAACAATTTGAAAGTTATCAAACAATACTAATCATATTAGTTCCCATTATTTAATTTGAATCCTACACTCCCTAAGTCAAGACTTAAAAGTTTTGTTGAAGATTTGACAGATTTTTAATTTTAGTGGGGAATCAAATTCTTATTAAAATCAATCAACTTCAAATTTTAGAATCTTGGTCGACTAACTTGGTAAGTAGAAAATACTTTCTTATTACATCTTATGTAAGGTATGATTCATTTTCCTTATTTTAATCTCAAATACCTCACATTTTAGAATTTTGATATCCTAAGCTAGTTAAATTCAAACCATTATACTTTTTCGATATATACCTCTTATTTGAACCTCATATAATAAAAATTTTAGTCCAGACAATAATATATACTTAAGAACTAGATAATTGAATTCTATAACATTAATACTACAATGCTCACATTTTAGAATCTTAGAATAAAATAGCAAGTCACATAACTCGTTGTTATCCCACCATGTTAGGCATGAATTTAATAATTTTATCAAGGACTTAATTTACATGTTAGTCTTATATGTATCAAATATATATCTTAAACATGTAAATATTCACTAACATTTAGTATGTATATCAAATATATATATATTCACATTTTAATCTTATTAAAATTTTTTAATGCATGCTTTATTAATAATTCTTCAATTATTAATACACATATAATACTTTGCATGTTATTTTTTATTTTTCATTGATTGCTTGTTTTTCCAAACATTCTTGTCTCACAAGTAATTTTCGATATTTGTTGTGTTGGTTTTGTAGTTTCTGATAACTAGTCCAACTAATGACCACATTATGCTTATTTATGCTGTTGAACTATCCTTATGTTTTCTTTTGATGTAGTTATACATTTCTACACATCATTATACATACATGCAAGTATTTCATGCAAGTCCATGTACATCAATCTTATATGTAACTTAAACAAAAACCATACATATGCATCCGATACATACATATATTTTAAGAAAAATGCATAATATACATGTCAAATATGCATTATATCATGCAAGAAATCTAATTCACATACATGAACAAAACATTATGCATGCATACATGTATTCAAACATTTCACATACATAAAGTCATGCATTGAGATAGTTCAAATAACAAGCAAGATAATTCATGATTTACGTACATACATACATTAGTACATAATCTCATTACACATGTACATGTTCATAATGCATCAACACTTGATATATTTATGTGTTCAACAAATTTCAACATGTGATCATGTGGATTCAATGTGGAATTACCATAAACTTGTTTCAAACTTTTTGGGTTTATTAAACTATTCGATAGTTCAACAACTATGGTTTATATCTAACAATGTACCATAACCTTTAATCCATAATGAAGTCATACTTCATCAAATTTCATCTCAATTGTACGTACTGTATGAATAAGATACTTCTGTTGTATAATCCTAATCAATTAAGGATTATGATATGTCAAAAAATTTTACCAATATAAACACGAACCATCAATTAATATGCGTTAAACTCATCACCATAAACTTCTTTGCATGACATTTAATTACTTTGACCAGAGATTTACTATTTCAACCACTTATCTATGTTCGTTCAGGAACTCGAATTTGAATTAAATCAACAGATTCTATCTTGACCATTACACGTTTTCAAATGTAAACAACATATGACCAAACTGACTTTAACATAAAAACATGATTAATATCGTACTTATACACCATATGAACTACAAATCACATGCATCTATGCTAGATTCCACAGTGATATATGACGTCAAAAGATAACATCATATACTAGTATAATTATACGATAAATCATTGATTACATGCAATACCATATAATTTATCGTTTGTGTGGTCATGTTCAGAAAATAGTTCCTTAACTATTTAATCCATACTAATATCCTGATAATGTGATATTCATCGGAAACATTTAGTATGCCTACTATATGATATCGTTGCCTAATCAATATCACTTCTGTAGGAACAACTTTAATAATTTTATTTAGTAATTAAATAAATTATCTGGATAATTCATAAATATACTTTATTTATATGCATGACTAAATAAAAAAAAATAGCCTATATTTGTGAATAAGGAACTCCTTCTTTCATTAATATATAATATATATATATATACAAAATAAAATATCTCTGAAGTCAATAATACAAATGACTTCTTGGAAATATCCTAACAAAAACTACTCCTAAGTGTTGTAAAACATCTTTGTATTGGCCAAAAAGCCTATAAATCATTTTACAACATCATCGTCTATACCTAAATAACTTAAACGTTACCTAAAACATTGTTGTATTTATCAAATATCCTCGAAAATGCAATGAAACATCACCAACCACACTCTTTCACTTTAAAGTAATGTCATGCTTATCAAAAATACGATAAAATTGTCTAGAATGCATCCTTATTTTCAAATTAATATCTCAAAAGACAACATTCAAGCTAAAAACACTCTAAAAATGGCATAATATTATATAAAATGTGCTAAAACTTCAATTTATTCACCAAATATAGTCTAAAATCAATAAAAAGCCATAATATATCATCTTCATTGGCCAATATTTTTTAAAATACTACAATATATTAGCTGTTAATGTTGAAACCACTCATAAATGTTGTAAAACATTTTTATATTGGCCAAAAGGCCTAAAAATCATTTTAAAACATCACCGCTTATGCCTAAATAACTTGCATCACCTAAAACATTGCCATATTTATCAAATATGCCGCGAAAATGCAATGAAATGTCACCAAACACACTGCTTCACTTTAAAGTAATGCCGTGCTTGTCAAAAATGCGATAAAAAGCTTTAGAGCACATCCTTATTTACCAATTAAGATCTCAAAAGACACCATTCAAGTTAAAAACACTTTAAAATGTTGTAATACGACATAAATTGTTTTAAAATGTCAATGTATTCATCAAATATGGTCTAAAAATTAATAAAAAGCCACAACATGCCATTATCTTAAGTTAATATTCTCTAAAATACTATAAAATGTCGACCGTTAATGCCAAACCACTCCTAAATGTTGTGAAACATCTTCGTATTGGCCAAAAAGCCTAAATAGCTTGAACATTATCTAAAACATTGCAATATTTATCAAATATGCCTTGAAAATGCAATGAAAAGTCACCAAACAACCTATTTCGCTATAAAATAATGTCATGTTTGTCAAAAAT
>CP135535.1:5021551-5061933 GCA_032402905.1 Khaya senegalensis
GACAAAATAACTTATTTAATCGATTTTCACTCGGTCTCCTTCCAATAACTCCATAAAACATTTTCAAAGATAAGAGATAATAAAAATTAGGGTTTATTTATATCTGAGTGTCACAGTGAAGTGTCACCCTTTATACCAAAAATGATCAAAGATGTTATAAAATGTCTTTGTATTAGTTAAAAAGACAAATCAATTGAAAACATCATTATCTATACAAAATTGCTAAAATGGTTTCTAAAATGTTGACATATTTATCAAATATGCTAAAAAGTGTAATAAAACTTCACCAAACACACTATTTTGCTTTACATTCATGCCTTGCTTGTCAAAAATGCTTTAAAATGATTTTAGAACTAATGTGGATCTTTAACAATGCCACCAATGTCACAATGTGAGATCAATTTCTGAATTAAATGAAAAGAAAAAAAATCAAAAGTAGCCAAGATAAATCTAAAGTATAAAGACAAAGCTACTAACCAAGTAAACCACCACTTAAATTTTGGCCGCAAAGAAATCTAGGTTAAAGGTTTGCTCAAATTTGAAAACAATATAGGTTAAAGGTCTTGCCAATTCTTAACTTTTTCTTCTAAGATTGATATTTTCTTAATTTGTTTCAATAAGTCATATGGCAATCATGCAAATGAAATGTCAATGACCCAAGTGAGCATAGTTAAACTAAGGGAATAGCTTGGGTCTTTAAATGGAACTTAAGGTGAATAGGCTAAAAGCAAACTAAGTGTATCGTTAAATTAGGTTGTGGTATTTAAATGTACTTAGGCAAGGTAAGTTAAGGTATTTATGGGCCGATCTTGGGTTAAATTAGGATGAGGGCTAACAGATTGAGTATGTATGGCTATTGTTTATAAGTTTGATTCCTTGATTCATATCAAGAGCATCTTTGTATTTACCAAATAAGGTATTAAAGCCATAAAACGACAACATTCACCTTATAAACAATCTAAAATATTGTAATATGCTATAAAATATTCTAAAACATCAATGTATTTATTAAATATACTCTTTAATGCAATAAAAAACCACGCAACACACTAATTGCTTTCATATTATACCTAAAAATGGTTAAAAATGAAATCATTTATGCCTAATATTCTCTAAAATACCACAATACATCCACCGTTAATAACAAAACCATTTTAAAATGTTATAAAACATCTTTGTTTTGGTCAAATACACTTTACATTTACTTAAAACATCGTCATCTATGTCAAAAAAATCTCTAAAACGTTTAGATTGTCATTGTATTTGCCAAATAAGATGTAAAATATCCTAAAATGTCACTATCTACACAAAAATCACTCTAAAATGCATTAGAACATCTTTGTAATGGCTAAAAATGCTATAAAGTGATTTACAACATCATCATTAAACAAAAAAAAAATGAAATAAATTGATATAAAACATCATTGTATTTACTAAATATGCTTTAAAATTTTATGAATCAAACAAGGTTAAAGTTGAAGAAAAGGTTCTAAAGATGGCTAACAACGAAAAATTTATTACACCTTTATTGTTTATGATTATACTAGCCTTAAGAAATAAGATTAAATCTAGAATGATCCAATTGCTTCCTTAAGTTAATAGATTGACAAATGAACACCCTTACTTAAATAGAAAACAATTCTATAAGATTTATGCTATTACAAAGATAAATGGTTTAGATGAGTGGTAAATTCGATCAAGACTTTTCTTTCTTATTGAAGGACATAATTGGTTGCATTTTTTACCCATTCATTCGATCATTTAATAGACTCACCTAATAAATAGTTTTTTTCAAAAGTTCTTCTCTACCAAAAGAATTAATCAAATAAGAAGACATCATAGGATTTCGACAAGATATAAGAAAATCTTTGAAAAAGGCTTGGGAAAGATATAAGAAGTGATTACCCAAGTGTCCTCATCATGCTATCCTTCTTCATCAACAAATTCAATACTTTTATGAGGTTTTGCATTTTGATGATCAAAGAATGGTTGATGGAGCATCTAATAGAGCTTGTTTTTTTTTTTAAAAAAAAATTAAATAAGAAGCATAGGATCTATTTGAAACATTATGTAAAATTTCTCAACAATAGATTATCCATAACTAAGAATTATTTAGAAATACTTATGTAATTTCCTCTCCCTCAACTTTTAGTTTAGAAAACTAAGTATCATCTCTTGCTTTGAAAGTAAGAAAATTCTTTTATAGCTAATATGTTTTATTTACAAAACCAAGTAATAAGTTTGTTCAATATGGTTTGAAATAAGTCATTGAATATAATTTTATCCGTCAAATTCAATAAGTATTTTTTATGAGCAAATAAATCAAATTAAACCACTTTAATCAACCAAGAAATGACCCATTCCCCAACACCTATAACTTTGGTTAAAAAGATCATCCAAATTTTAGGCGGAACAATCAAAATTAACAAATCAATAAATTAATCCTCCAATGAATTTTGGCCAAAGCATGTATAAAGAATCTTAAATCCAAAAGAATGAAGCTTAAAAACAAAATCGATTTACAATCAACCCTTTACAATAAGTACACTTAAAGACATAATGGCTAATTTTGACAAGATAATAAAACAATTGATACAAAGTCAACAATCTCAATTTCAAAATCAACAAACATTTCAACAATAATTTCAATTGCAAACAAATAACCTTAGAGCTTTCCTACACAAGTTAGAGATGCAAATAAGTCAAATAGTAAGTATTGTAGGAGGAAGAGAACTACTTAATTTTTCTAATCAACCACAAATTAATCCTGGACCACTAGAGCAAGTGAAGGCTATCACAATACTTAAGAGTGGTAGAGTAATTGACAATAAGTTTAAGAGTGAAAATCAAGTATAGAAATTAATCTTGAAGAGACAAGAAACACACTACTAATTGTTATTGATGTTGATGAGTATGAAGAAATGACACCAAAAGGAATTGAAGTAGAGGAGGAATATAATACAAGTAGCAAATTAGCAAAGAAAAAAACAAAAAGCAAGAAATACAAAAATAAACAACCATTGGAAGATAATTGTGCTAAGAGTAAACAAGATTTGAATTGTAGAATGAAGACAATAGATCTTCTTTGTCATATGGACATTCATCATGTGGACTGCCACCACTTTTTCCTAAAAAATTGGCAAATCCAAAGAAGGATTCTCATATTGATACAATTTTAGAATAGTTCCAAAAGGTGGTCATAAGGTTCATCATACATTAAGCTTATCAAAACTTAGTAACTAGCAAAAGGCAAATCAAAGAACATGAAAAGGTAATGGTAAATGATGAAATAAGTGCTATCTTGCAATAAAAACTTCCCTCAAAGCTTAAGGATCTAGGAAAATTTACTACTCCTTGTGTTGTAGGAAATAAAACTTCATATAGATGTTTACTTAACTAGGTGCTTCGGTTAATCAAATATTTTTGTAGTAATGGAGCTTGAAAGAGTCAAAGCTAATATGCTCATTCTTTTAGGTTTTCATGGCCACTGCTAGAGTAAAGTTTGATGTTAAAATTAATACATTCACTATCAATGTTCTTAGCCAAATAAGAAAGTTTAAAGTGTATAATGCAATAAAGCTACCAAGTGATGACAATAAGTGTTTTTTGGTTAATATAGTTAATGATATAATACAACATATATTAATAAAGGTTGCATCAAAGATCTCTTAAAAGCCATTCTCGCTCAATAAGAAGATGAATTTTTTCCATTCAATTGGTAAGGATGAGAAATCAATTGATTGAGTCATTGCTTATATCATCTTTTTCTACTATCTTCTTCCATCCATTGCGAAATCACTAAAACTTGAGTTGAAACCATTACCATCATAATTTAAGTATGCATTCCTAGGTTCTAAAAGTGTCTTATTGTTGGATTGAAATACTCATGATATGCATAAAATCAAAGTTCGTGTTCCTTGAAATATTTTCACAAACACATGGTGGGCCAAAAGATCATATATTATACATATGCATAAATGGTAGATTTTGGATGAGTTTTTAATACTTACTTGATGAGGAATAATAAAAAACTTTCAATTATATGAAGTCTGCACAATTTGCACCACCAAATGAACTTGAAAAAGCTTGGCCAACTTGGAAGAAATTTAGGGTTTATGGCAAGTTTTTTATTAAGCAAAAATGGTAAAGTTCATGTACATATACTTTAAAAAATCCATGCCTTTTCATTTTTTTTCTTACCTTTTAATTAAAGGTGCATATGTGGCATAGATAAAATGGTCATTAACACAATTTTTATTTTATACATTTAAGTCATTATACTTAAATACAAATATTTGGCTAACTTTTAATCAAAGTGTAATTAAGTATATATACATGGGTCAATGTATAATTATTCTATAATTATATATTTTTATTTAGGTCCTCAGATAATTAATATTATCAATTTGACCATGTAATTTATAATAAATTATATTTCATACAAACTCAAGAAAATCCTTTAAACACTTTAAAGAATTCATAAATATATATATCAAATATATATTTATTTCGGCCTAAATATTATCTCAAAGGTGTTAACCTCTGTTTTTGATAATATTATCATTTTCAAATACTTCTCATTACCTTTGGTTATTAGTGTGACCATGTGAGTTTCTTGTGGAATAGCCGTGAACTTATTCCAAACCTTTCGGATTTATCAAACTATTCGATTGTTCAACGACTATAGTTAACATTTAGTAATGTGTCATACCCCTTAATCCACAATGAAGTCATACTTCAACATTCTCCATCTCAATTGTACATACTGTATAGATAAAATCATTCCATTGTCTAATCCCAATTGATTTAGAGTTCCTGGTATGTCAAAACCCTTTACTGATAAAATTACGAACCATTGATCTATATGCGCTGAACTCATTACCATGAATTCCTTTGTGTGACATTTGATCACTCTGACCAGAGATTTACTTTTCAGTCATTTATCAATGTTCGTCTAGGAACTCGAATCCGAATCGAGTCAGCGAAAACTCTAATCCTATACTTATCGAGTCAACAGATCCCGTCTTAATCATTACACATTTTTAAATACAAATAACACGTGACCAAACCTACTTCATCATACAAGATGTGACTAGTCTCGTACTTATTCACCATATGAACCACGTGCATCTATACTATATTCGTCAGTGATGTGTCAGGTCAAAGGACAACATCGCATACTAGTACAATTACATGATAAATCATTGACTACATGTAATACCATGTGATTTATTATTATGTGGTCATGTTCAAATAAATAGTTATCCAACAATTTATTCCATACTAATATCCTAATAACATGACTATCACATTACCCGTACTAATATCATCTCATGATATTCACTGGAAATATTTAGTATACCTACTATGTAATATCATTATCCAACCGATATCATTTTCGTAGGGAATAATTTTGATAATATCATTTAACTATTAAATAAATTATCTGGACTACTCATAAATATACTTTATTTATATGCATGACTGAATAAAAGAAATAACATATATTTATGAATAAAGAACCTTTTTTTTATTAATATATATAATATATATACAAGATAAACGTATCCTTAAAGCCAATAACACGAATAACTTTTAGGACATACTCTAACACTTATTTTATGTAAAAATGAAACTTTGTTCACCTCTTCTCTTATTTAATAAAAAATGGATGCCTTTAATTCCAAAAAAATTGATATCAATTTTGTCTCAAAAAGTTAAGCGAACGCTTCTACAAATGCTTTAGACCAATACTTGAAAATAAAATTTTTAGCTTATATAGATATTTTTATAATCATACAAATTGTAAAAAATTGTAGCCATATTGCAAAAGTTTGATCTTGAGCTAAAAGCAGGTAAATTTGAAGGAATTCTAATCATCTTGAGTACACAATTAATATAGCAACAAGACATACTTCAATTTGAATAGGCAGCTATATAAATATGGGAAAGGAATATGAATGAACAAAGGAAAGGAGCAAGCAGCAATAAAGGCTCATAGATAGCTTGGACTTATTAAAAGTAAAACAAGTGAAAAATGGGACTTGCAAACGTGAATAAAGATATAATGGTATATAATTGCATTACTATAAGTATTAATGAAGATGTAATGGTGTTTGGCACTTATTCTTGAAAAGGATAATATGGCATAGAGATGCATAATTAATAGATCTTTGTCAACAACATAAGAATCTCATGCATAAATTTAATATATATTAAATATATGTTCAATATACAAGTCATGGTGAGTTTCTTACCTTATTAACTTGCAGATTTGATGAAGAAAAACTCCAAAATTATGATGTCTCTATAATTTACACCATCCAAAAAGAAAGAGAAGGGTTGGCTGAATTTTAGAAAAAGAGCTCTTGATTTTTTTTTCTTTCTTTTTCAACTAAAGAGTGAAGTTAAGCTCTTTATATATTATTAATGAATTAAATAATTATGGTATTTATCCAATAAATAACATTATTTATTATTTAATCTTATATTTATTCATAATTGTAAACTTAACAACTAAGTAAATTAATAAATAAATGTGAACTAAAGGTGAAATGGTAATTATTCAATAATTATCATTTATTATACTTTAGTTACTATACTTGTGTATAATTACATTTATTTAACTATTAAGTAAATAATTAAATATATTTTCAAGAGTTTAATAACAATTATCCCATAATTATCAATCATTAAGGAAATTTTTAAAAATTTGCATTTTATGTCATTTGATAATTTTTATTATCAATATGTCATTTAATTTACACTAATTTGTATAAAAATACAAAATTCTATAAATTTTTCAAACACTTTAAATATATATATATATATATATATTTCTTTCATCTATTATATTATTTCAGAAGATACTCACATTTTATAAATAATATTTTCTCTCTTAAACATCTCTTAATGTATTAGACTATTTGTGTGATCATGTAAGTTCACTGTGAATTAATTGTGAATTAGTTCTAAACTCTTCGAATCCAAACACTTTAAAAGTTCAACAACTATGGTAATATTTATTATTGTGCCATCGCCTTTAAACCACAATGAAAAAGTACTTCATCGAACTCATCCAAATTGTACGTACTATGTGGATAATATCCTTTCATTGTCCAATTCTAATTAAGTAAGAGTTCATAGAATATCAAAACTCTAAATTAATATAAATACAAATTATCAATTAATATATTATAAACTCATCATCGCAAACTCTTTCATATGACTTTAGTTTATTTTAGCCAACGATTTTCTTTTTATGCATTTATTGATGATATCTCAAGTCGAAAGATTATATCATATACTAGTATAATTATATAATAAATCATTAACTATATACTTTACCATATGATTAATCATCATTTGGTCATATTTGAAAAAATAGTTCTTTAACTATTAATGTATACTAATATTCTAATAACATAACTTTCATTATTACTTACACTAATATCATTTAATAATATTCATCGGAGATATTTGTATGCTTACTATGTAATATTATTACCTATTCAATATCATTTACGCAGGGAATAGTTTTAATAATAACATTTAACAGTTAAATAAATTATTCGAACAATTTATAAACATATTTTATTTAAATACATGATAAAATAAAGGAAGCAGCATATGTATATAAATAAAGAACACTTTCTTTCATTAAGAATAAACAACAAATATATAAATATATATATATATATATATGCACACAAAATATATATATATATATATCTCTCTAAAACTGACAATACGAATAGCTTTTAGGGTATCTGAACAATTCTAAATCTAAATGTTGTTGCTTTCCTAGTTATCAATTAATAAGTTCTCAATCTTATATCTGACTTTCCTATTTAGATTTCAAGTTTCAAATTCAATGAAAAAGATTTTTCATATCATTTTATTCCTATATGGCATTATCCAAATCTTACATCTCTTTGATTATTGTTCATATAAGACAAATATATTAATTAAATTTTTGCATTTTGTTAAGGATTATCTCAGGTGCAAAGATCTTGAATTTTTTAAAAAAGAGAAAAAAAAAAAAAACCATGCCTTGCAAGTTCATGTTATAATGTATAGACTGCTTTTATGTGTTGACTATTAAAGATATTAATGATAATGAATTTAAACTTGTTTAGGTCTTAATCATGCTATTTTAATATTATTTAAAAAATAGCTTCAGGAATTAATTTGCTACTAAAGCTTGCCAAGAACTTTTAATTTGCTGAAAATGTTAAACACTTAACAAATAACACAAAATGGTTACTCCATTAAATCAAAAAAAGTAAAAAGAAATGAAAAAACCAATGGCTAATCGATGTTCAAGTTTTCTTGAATAGCTTAGATCACAATATCTTTTTCCTCATAACAATATACTGGTTATGTGTAGAAACATAAAAGAATGAAATATAAAGCTATTTTTCCTTTTTTTTTGATAAGTTACTCCTAACAATATCCAAACTCAAGCCTGTATATACCTGGAAACAATTGTTAAAAATGATAAATTTATTTTATATGAACTTGTAAATGACAAATAATGCATGATGAAGGCACAATATGTTGGTATATACCCTAAATTCAATATTATTTTTTGAATATTTAACATATTTATTTCTTATGTATTATGATATTGTCGATTTACATAGTGGATGTGTGTGTATGTGTGTGTGTGTGTGTGTCATTTGTTATTTCATTATTATATATCTATATATTTAATAAATATAATAATGCCTTTAAAATAGTAGGTTCAATTAGTTGAATACTATTTTTAAATATCTCTAATTAACCATTATTATAAATAAGGCAATAATAATACATAGAGACTAGTATATGTAGTGACTAATAATAATATATGTGTATTATGATATGAGATATCAAGTCAACACGTAGATATAAGTTAATAAATTAATGTACTGGACCGACTCACCATGAGAACGCTATATGGATTGGTACATGAATATTATAAGAGGTTTTATAGTGATAATGATTTATATGATCTTGAACTTGATATTGCCATGGATCCCAACATTGAAAATGATATTTTTTTTTTATATTTTTAAATGTCATATGTAACGAGATAGACTATAAAAAAATAGTAAGATATGTCATAACTTATGTAAATGAACGTGTGTAATTAAGATAGGATTTATCCCTCTCATATAATAAGAATGATATCTTATGTATTTTGATTAAGTGAGATTATAAAAATGCATGACCATAATCAAAATAAGTCGATATGTGATATTGACTTTATTTGATAAAACAAATCTACTCAGGATATTAAAAATATATAAAATTAAATTATACGAGAGTAACATATTCCATACCTAGTGTTCAATTGAAATATCTAGGATAAAAAATTTTAATTATATGGTAACACTAGTCACGAATAAGGTGATGTCGAACCATTGATATTCTCATCACTTAGATAATCATGATATGTTGCTACACACCGTTCATTATTTGTAATACTAAAATTAGATTTTAGTATTACTGCTAATGTTATGAGAATTTATTAGGTCGTACATTAAGATCAGAGATAATAGTAATATTGATTTATAAAAATGAATATAAATATTGTAACACCCCTCTATTTAAAATCAACTACATAAGATATAATCTGAATTTTTTTTTTTTTAACATAAAGATATATATATATGTGCGAAAGTTGGATATGTATAATATCCTTGTTACACACATAATCCATAATATGTAACCCAAAAATACAAGTTTACTGTACCAACGTATATATATATATATATATATATACATATACATATAGATACATACGCATAATTATGCATTAACACCAAAAAATACCCCTATCATCAAGATACTAGCCCTGTTAACGCCTCGAAGAGTTTGCATCCATATCCCGCGGCGTCACATTACCTGTAAAAAATCACAATCCACAAAGGGTGAGCGAAACAGCTCAGTAAGGAAACATAATATTCTAGTACAGAATTTGTTTCCTTACCATATATACTATACGATACTGATGACATAGAGGTTATTAACTCATATCGTCTTAACATAATCTAACGAGATAAATACACTCCGACCATATATTCTGTATCACTATCCACTAATGCTCATAATTATTATATAGAATGTAAATAAATCTACATGCATTTCGAAATAAAAAACACATGACATTTTTAACAAATTATCGACAAATATATGACCGGTCGTGCTAACACAGTTATGGATCGTGGCCACAAAGTAAATTCGCCCAACCCTCATCCATTCACACCACTCGTCTATCGGGCTGAGCATATATTTTATATATGATCGATCATATAATCTGGCTATAACCAAGCCAGCGGGTGTGAAGGGTATCTGAATATTCGGATCCATAACTAATGTAGTCACACAATTAATACCACATGGTCTAAAACCATGCATTCATTTTTTTTTTGAAAACTATTGTACACTCAAACCATGCACAATAAATACCACATATGCGCACCTATACACACAAAAATGATAAATAACGTTCACATCTCGATTTTATGAGCATATAAAATTCGTTCACATAATGAATGTATAATGCACTTGCGGATAGTGATACCTAACCAACAATTCATAACACTTCCATAATCACATATACTCGCAAATACCCAGTCTACCAATTTCACTGGGATTTATTCATCACAATTATAATTTCTACTATTACGATAAATATATCGTATACTATCCAATATTAATGGATAACCATATCAACGCATCATTTACTAATAAAGAAAATTTACATAATAATTATAACTACTATAATTATTATGACAACTAACGTGCAACATCCTGAATATTACAATCTATTCTAAATTCTATTAACCACGCTCCAATCACACGGCCATAATAATAATTCATTTATACATTCCAACAACAATACAAAGTATTATACATACATAACACATCAAAATATTTCTAAATCTCCACAATAATAACCAAAGTTACCATTTTACCCTTCCTTCAAATTTTTCCTCATTTTGTCCCCCCAAATCAATTCCTACTAATTTTATTTGCTCCCTAACATACCTATACACATTCAAACATACCATAACATGTTAAAATATATCATTTAGAGGCTCGATAAACAGTACTCCGAATTTACCATTTTGCCCCTCTTTCAATTTTCTTCCATTTTATACATTATTCTATACCCAATTTCATCTAAACATCATCCCTAAATCCATTCCTACACAAATCAACCACCAATCACAAATTCCATAAAAGAAAATTACATTTCCTTACCTTAAAATATGCCAATTGCTTGATTAAACCTCCCAATACCGCAAGACCACCTAAATCACCATTAAAAACCATAAACCACTTTTAAAAACCACTTTTCATCAAACCCATAAATTGAAACTTAGTGAAATCAAGAACTTTTACCGGCAGATTAAAGCTCTCGACGCGTAGAACAATTTTTCCTTCTACGGTAACGCGTTTAATTAGGCGGATTAAAAGATTTCACTTGATTTTGTCCAAAAAAATTGAAAGAGAAAGGGAGAAGCACCTCACGGCAAAGAAGAAGAAAAAGTAACTTTTGTTTCAATTTTGAAAAGTCAACCATACTTATCCAAATCCATACTTTTCAAAATTATACTATTGCCTAAAAATATTTCAAAACTTACATTTAGCTCCCAAGAAAATTATGAGACTACCCAAGCCATTTTTATATTCTTTCACTTTAGTCCATCAATTTTAATTACCACTTTTTCTTCTAATTCCTTGTGAAAAGACTATTTTACCCCTAATAAAGAAAATTGGTCACTTTGGTCCTTTTTCATCATTTATAGAGAAATTCACATCCTAATTCAATTCCACTTTTTCTATATCTTGTTTACAACATTTACAAGAGTTCTGAGTGATCAAAATCTGGCAGAGTCCTTTCGATCCTTGACGTAATGACCATTTTGCCCTTTTTAGCAAAATTATCCCTTTTTGTCCAAAATAGAAATTTTGGCATTCTTATATTTATAAGATCTATCTTTCCTTTTAACACACTCTATCATACTAATTTATATTCTTGACATCTAGCTTGATCAGTCAAAACTTTATCAAATGACGATTTTACCCTTTTTATTTTCGACTTCTCAAAAATATACCAACCGCGTCTCGAATTGAAATTAAATATACCAACATAATATTTATGAAATTCTAAGACTTTTTATGCGATCAAAACTCACTTTGGCCTCAATTTTGAGTGAAAAGACTATTTTACCCTTACCCGACAAAATAACTTATTTAATCGATTTTCACTCGGTCTCTTTCCAATAACTCCATAAAACATTTCCAAAGACAAGAGATAATAAAAAAATTAGGGTTTATTTATATCTGAGTGTCACATATATATATATATATATATATATGAAAATTCCTAAATGTATGTAGGATTTGTTGAGTTATTTGAGTATTGAATTTGATTAAGCCTATAATACAAAGATTAAACTAAATTTTGCTAGTTCTTATTTTATTAAATAAATTAGGTTTTAAAAAAAAATTAACTTAATGATTTAAATATAAATTAAAACCCTAAAATAATATTATAAATATATGATATTTACATTTTTGTAGTGTGTACTTAAAGTTTGTTTTGTATATTTTACTTTTAAGAAAAGAAAAATACACAAAAATGATCGACACTTAAACACATGGGAGTTAGCACTCCAAATTTATTCTCGATCATGTAAAAACCGTAAAAATGTAGAGGCATTCAATCTGTATTTATGATTTGATAAATTATATAATATGAAAGTATGTACAAATTTACTACATTACATTTATATACATATGTAATACTAGAATTTCTCGCATGGATCTTGGAAAGCAAATAAATTTTTATATTTTTCATTGCGTATATGTACTAGTTTGCTTATAGTGGTGTTAGAGTTAGGTTACAAATAAAAAAAATCCTAGTTGTTTTTCTTTGTATATGAATCAGTATTAATGTGATTTGGCATGAATTGTAATTGAAAACCTAGTCCTTTTTCTTTGAATATGATTATATTATTAAACAAATAATGGTATTTTACTATGGTTAAACGAGTAAGGGTGTTTAATGTGATTAAAAGATTAATATTGATATATATATATATATATATATATATTCTAGTCATATTGTTCTGAAAAGTTTAGAACATGAATTATAGCAATATGTAGGATAAGTTAATCTGTTTACCTTTAGAGCCCCTGAATTTTGCAAGGGCACTACCTCTTAATCCCACTCACTAACTAGTCAGTGAAACTATTGATGTATCAATGTAAGATTACATTTAGAATCCTAATTTATATTTTAAATGATTAATATAACATGATTTTATGTTTTATGAATATATGTTTTATTGAGCATAGTATGTATTATAGCCTAAAAGACCAATGTGATTAAATTGATGAAGTTACAATCAACTATATTTGATGAAGTTATATTTACCCTTAAGTTAACTTATTGATTATCCCATTGGATTAGGAATATTGATGTAGATTGAGCTATAATTATATCACGTTTATTTTCTTATTTATATATGAGATGCATGATATAAGAAGATTTTGTTAAATATATGCATGAGATGAACTAATGTATAAGATACATGATAAGTGATAAAATGATGAAATTATTTTTAAAAACAAAATCCATCATAAATAAAATATTAAGTCAAGCCTTCTAATGAATAACACCCGTCAAGGTCTAGTTTGAATATGTGTATGCTTGCCAAAGTAAGGTACCATACCCATTTTGGTGAAACACAATAAGACAATAGTAATATCCAAATTGCTACCATTGGGTATTAACTAGGTGATCTTAACAAGATTAAGAACCTAGAGGTAATGAGTTAGGTTTACTCCATTAGATAAACTAGAGTAATTATTGTTCACTTAATATCCAAGAATTGCATATGATGTAATTAGCAAATGATGCCTACATAAATAATCAAATTTTAGATCTTCAGCCAAAGCTGACTCATGATAAAGTAAAATATAAATCTTGGCCTACTAGAAAATTATAATATATAATTTTTTGAATAAATAGTGAAAGTTATTAATTTGAAAGAAAATAGTAAGAGTATCATTTAATTAAAACTTGATTAAATGAATTAATGCATGATACTTACTTTTGCATGCTATGTTGTAAATTATTATTATAACATCAAATAACACAAACACATTACCATTAAAATCAATCCTTAAGAAAGACAAATTGAATGGGACAAACTTCTTTCATTAGTATAAGAATTTGAAGATAGTCCTTAAGTAAGAAATGACATTTTATGTACTTGAGCAACTCGTACTTGAGCAACTCATACTTGAGTAACTTGTTACTAATATCCCACGGACTAAGAAAGATGCTTAAAAGATAATACTTTAGATGTTAGTTGCTTTATGTTAGCTATAAGGATACAAGATCTTCAAAAACAACATGAGAAAATACAGGCATTTGATATGATCGAACACCTTAAGATACCCTATCAAGGACAAGCACGCCAAGAAAGGTATGACATCTCCAAAACCTTATTTCAGTGCAAAATGTCAAAAAGAACACTAGTTGGTGCTCATGTGCTTAAGGTTTTTAGGGATATCAAAAACCTAGAAAGATTGGTTCTTTCTTTGGGTTAAAAATTGGCCACTGATGCTATTTTGCAATCGTTACTAAATAATTACAGTCAATTTATCATGAATTACAACACAAATAAAATTAACAAGATTTTTCCTAAATTGCTAAGCATGTTATGAACAACTAAAGTAAACATGAAGAAGTTCAAGCCCGTATTAATGGTATAAAAGGGTGAAGGAAAGTTTAAGGTAAAGGGTAAGAATTAAAAGGACAATAATAATAAAAATAAGTTCAAATCCAATGCATATACAATGAAATCTAAAGGTAAAATACCTAATTAAAGAATATGCTTCCATTATGATAAGATTAGATATTAGAAAAGGAATTGCAAGTCTACATAGAGGATCTAAAGAAAAAGAGAAGTGAGACTTTTACTTCAGGTATATTTGTTATAGAAATTAATTTGTCTACTTCTACATTATAAGTATTAAATACTAGATATAGTTCTCACATTTGTCTTAATGTGCAGAATTTTAAAAGAACTAAGACATTGGCAAAAAGTGAAATGAACCTACGCGTATGAAATGAAGCAAGAGTTACTATATTAATTGTAGAAATATGTGTTTTATCTTTGCCCACTAGGCTTGTTCTAGAATTAGAGGATTGTTATTATATGCCTTCATTAATTAAAAAAAAATTATTTTAATTTCTTATTTGGATAAGGTTAGTTATTCATTATAGTGAACAAATATTATTCTATTTATTAAAATAAAATATTATATGGTAGTGTATATTTGATTAATAGACTCTATATTCTAAATCTTGATATGCTCATTTATAACATAAATACTAAAAGAATTAAATCAAATAATTTAAATCTTACTTATCTATGGCATTGTCGCTTGAGTCACATCAATGAAACTCATATTTCCAAACTCCATAATATAAATTCTTGAACTCATTTGATTTTGAATCTTACGAGGCATGTAAATCTTGTTTATTGAGCAAGACTAAAATCTCGTTCATTAGACATAGTGAAAGGGCAAGTGAGTCTTATACATAATGATGTTTGTAGGCTTTTTCAACACACAAGTTATTGATGATTTCAGTAGATATAGTTATTTGTATATTATGAAACACATGTCAAAATCTTTTGAAAGGTTTAAAGAATTCAAAAATGAAGTACACAAGTAACGTGGTAAAAGTATTAAAATACTTTAATTATATCGAGGTAGTAAATACTTAAACCAAAAATTTTATGACCATTTAAAGGAA
The DNA here is from genome assembly GCA_032402905.1 of Khaya senegalensis. NCBI lineage: Eukaryota > Viridiplantae > Streptophyta > Magnoliopsida > Sapindales > Meliaceae > Khaya > Khaya senegalensis. The sequence continues at coordinate 5,037,381 of CP135535.1, forward strand.
TGTGGACTAGTTTCATAACTTACTCCCCTTGTTATAACACAGTGAAATTGTGTATTTAAGAGGAGAAATCGAACCTTATTAAATGTGGTTTGTTATATGATGAGCTATACAAATCTTCCAATTTTTTTTAAAGATATGTTTTGGAAATAGCTACATTCACACTGAACCGTGTTCTATCTAAATTAGTTCAAAAAACTTCATATGAAATATGGACTGGTAAACGTCCCAATTTGTCTTTTATAAGATTTGGGGTTCTAAAATTTATGTGAGACATTAAACCGCTGAAAAACTTGAATCAAAATCTAACAAATATTTATAAAAAATCAAATGTTACTATATTTATAATTCCATTAAGCATAAAGTGTTCATTATTCGGACTGGTGTTTTTTTAAAAAGAGAAATCATCTCAAGAAAGACCATTAGGAAGAAAATAGAAATCTAAGAAGTTCAAAACCCACAAGAAATAGCTGAAACACATATAAAAATTAGGCAAAGTTCACAAGTGGTTGTAGAACAAGAATCTGCTTCTGTAACACAAGCCTTGAGTAAGTTTAATAGAACACATCATAAGTCAGAAAGATATGAATTTTTCATGACTCAACATGGCAATATGTTGTTCATGGATCAAGATAAACTTATAACTTATTAAAAAGTGATAATTGTAAGCTAACCAATACATATACACAAAATAAATAGCTTGTTTTTCAAAATCCATGCAATAAATTCTAATATTATCATATATATATATATATAATATAACACAGTGAATACATATATATTTTTAATTAGATAATTTTTGTCAAACCACGAATACAAATCAATTGTCTCTGCATCTCTATAATATCCACACGATCGGGAATTTAATTAAAGTGTTAACTCTTATGATTTGAGTGTGTGATATTTTATGCGTTATTTTTTTTTTTCCAAGAGTAAGATCATAAAAACAAACCTTAGGCATACCTTTAAAATGCAAATATTACATATTTATATAACTATTTTAGATCTTTAATTTTCACTTAAACTATTTAGTTGAATTTTTTTATAAAGTTAATTTATCTAGTAAAGTAGGCACTAATAAATTTAATCTATAATCAATATTACTACGTAATTTAATCTTTTTATCTCAGATATCTTAATTAAACATGAAACATAAAATATGTTATTTTTGTATAGTTCAATTTTATATTTTTTTGATATTCTAAGTATTCTTATTCTATCAAATAAAATCAATATTACATATTGACTTATTTGAGTATAGTCATATATTTTTTAAAGTTTCATTCAATTAAAAGGTTCAAGATATTACTCTCATTATATAAAAATGACAAATTATATCTTAATCACACATATCCATCTATACAAGTTATGAAACATTTGATTATTTTCTTTATAACCTATCTTATTACAGATTACGTTTGAAAATATCAAAATATGTCATTCTTTATATTGGAAACCATGGTGATCTCAAACTCAAGGATCACATACACCATTATTACTATGAGAATCACTTATGACACTCATATAATGATTCATATAATGTTCTTATACTAGGTCAATCTAGTACAATATATTAGTATATGCCCTAATTCTAATATTATTTTTTAGATATTTAGTATATTTATTTCTTATGTATCATAACATTGTTGATTTATATAGTGTATATATATATATATATATAATTTATTATTTTATTATTACATAACACTATTGTCACTATGATAATCACTTATGACACTCATATTATGATCCATATAATGTTCTTATGTTAGGTCGGTCTAATACAATATATTCATATATGCTCTAAATTCAATATTATTTTTTAGATATTTAGCATATTTATTTCTTATGTATCATAATATTGTCGATATATATATATATATATATCATTTATTATTTTATTATTACATATATGTATGTTTAATAAATGTAATAATACCTTTAGAATAGTAAATTCAATTAGTTAAACACTATTTTTAAATGTCACTAGACAAGCATTATTTTGAATAAAGTAATAATAATGCATAAATATTAGTATGTATAGTAACTGATGATAATATATGTATGTTATAATAAAAAATATTAAATCAACACATGGGTACAAATTAGTGAACTAATATATTAGGCCAACTTACCATGAGAACTCTACATGGATCATTATATGAGTATTATAAGTGATTATTATAGTAATAATGATGTATGTAATCCTTGAACTTGAGATTACCATGATTTCCAACATTGAGAATGACATATTTTTAATATTTTCAAACATCATCTGTAACGAGATAGACTATAAACAAAATAATCAAATATGTTATAACTCGTGTTGAGGGATGTGTGTAATTAAGATAAGGTTTGTTCCTCCTATATAATGGGAATAATATATTGAGTCCTTTAATTAAATGAAATTATGAAAATACATGACCATACTCAAAATAAGTTGATATATGATGTTGATTTTATTTGATAAAATAAGTTTACTTAAGATATCAAAAAAATGTAAAATTAAAATATACGAGGATAATACATTTCATACCTCATGTTCAATTGAGATATCTAGAATAAATGGATTTAATTGTATAATAACATTAGTTACGAATAAGATAATGTTTAATTACTAACATTTTCGTTACTTAAGTAGTCATATTGTGTTGTTAGACATCCCCTATTATGTATAACACTAAAATTAGATTTTAATATTACTACTATCGTTATAAGAACTTTTTGGGTCGTACATTAATATTAAAAATAATAGTAAAGTTAATTCATAAAGATGAATTTTTATATATATATATATATATATATATATATACTTCTAGATATGTCTAGAATTTATTGAGTTTGACTAAACCCTAAACCCATAATATAAAGATTGGACTAAATTTTATTATACTTTACTAAATAGATTGGGTTTTAAAAAAAAATCCAACCTTATAGTTTAAGTCTAAATTAAAACTTTAAAATAGAATTATAAATATATAATATTTGTGTTTTTGTAGTGTGTACCTAGAGTTTGTTTTATATGTTTTACTTTTGAGAAAAGAAAAACACATAAAAATGATTGACACTCAAGAACACATGAGTTAGTACTCCAACTTTATTTCCGATCGCTTGGATACTATAAAAACATAAAGACATTCAATCTGTATTTATGGTTTGATAAATTGTCTAATATAAAGGTATATGCAAATCTACTATATTATATTTGTATACATATGTAACACTAGAGTTTATTGCATAGATTTTAAAAGCAAAAATTTTTTTGTATTTTTTGCTACATGTATTTACTAGTTTGCTTACATAATAAACATACTAGTTTCTTGTGAATTTATTGAAAAGCTTGGCAAAATATTTTTATCTTTATTGAACCCACCTCCAAGTATTACATACAAAGCAAGTTCAACAAATTTCAAAGCCATAATTACATCCTACATCATTTTGGATACTCTCACAACTTATCCAATAAGGTTTTGTGCTTCATCAAGGAACCTCAATTGTATTCATAAAAGATACTTCCTTGTCTATAATACAATTAGTTGATTATGAAAAAGATAAAACTAATTTACATTTGCAAGTTTTAAATGTTTTCTTCAATATGTTACTTAAAGCTTGTAGTCTCAGTTTGGTATGCTTTGAAACTTTATTTGATACAAACTCTAAAAATATCAATCTTGAAACTCAATAGCTTAAATCAGAATTTAAGTCTCAAAAAATCTAAAATTCAGATTAAGGAACTTTGACTGATGATTAAAAGAATCAAGAATCAACGGTAAAGACCTTGACATAATAATTCACTAACCATAAACCAAGAGTATAAGAAAAAGATTTGAATACTACAAGAAAGTTCTCTCGATTAGTTTAAAAAATTTTCTAAAAAACCAAAGAGAAAACTAATTCTCACAATCTTAATTGAATAAAATCTAATTTTTAATTCTCTTTTACAATATTTTTTTAAGCCCTTTATACAAAATTTATAATTAAAATTCTAAACAATTGTGGATTAAAAATCCTAAACAATTTAAGGTTAAAGTTTAAAATAGTTAGGAACACTAGTCCTAAAATAATTAGAAAAATAATTAATTAAAATATATACTTATATAGTATTCCTATTAGAAAAAAAAATTATATCTACGTGCTTGGATCACATTGACCAATTTTTGATATTTTTTAAAACTCAGTTTCATTCTTGATTCCATATTTGATATTAATCTCAAATCTTATTCAACTCAAATTTCTTGAATTAATCTATTAAACTTGCTTTAATTTTTTTCGCTCTTACTCTTGTAATTGGTTCAATTGGTATGTGTAAAGAATCATTGTAAATTTGTTATTGATTCTCATCACTATCTTAAACTAACGTAATTTCTTTAATAAACTCTCTCTTCTTTCGACGCTTAATATTGAGAAGCTAAGTTAAAGAGGCATTAGACATTTGTGAAATCCCAAGTTCCTCATAGTCATACCTACAACTTTACAATCCAACTTTAACATTAAAAGCTAAAAAGGTATTAGACATTTGTGAAATCCTAAGTTCCTTACATCATGCATGCAACTTTGCAATCCAACTTTAACATTAATTTAAATATGGGTCATTGCTTATACAGTTGCTATTACAATTTTATTTCCCAAATGAAATTATTTTGAAGTACACACTAAGAAAGTGGTACTCCACCAATATCTAACATCTCAAAAGAAGAAAAAAGAAGAAGGAAAACTGAACCTCAAAAATGACTACACTATCAAAAAACTTATCCTTAGAAAAAGAAATTTCATTGTCAACATATTGAGATAATCACTGCACAAATTTACGAACATGAAGAACACAATTATTTTTGAAAACAAAATAAACAATTTGAAAGGAATTTCAAACAATCAACAAAGAGAAAATTACGAATAATTACTATATCAGACAATTGGGAAAGGATTTAGAAACTTTTGAAATTCAGTTTTATCCATCTTCTTGTATTCTCTTGATCAAATGCTAGAACTGAAACTAAATTGGTTTTATATATTCAAATTACTTTAAATTTCATTGAAATTATATATAAAAATTTATGAAGAGAGCCCTTTTCTGACTACACTCATTTGAAATTACATTTTCTAGAGGAAGTGTAGTGTTAAGCTCTCTCGACAAATTTTTTAAGAAATTTTATTTTAACATCAGGTTCCCTCCATGAATTGAGGAAGCCCATTGGTAACACATAACTCCATCGACTAAATTTGTCAAGGGCTCAATGATTTTAGTCAAGGGTTCAATGATTTTCGTCAAAGGAGTTCGTTTTTATCATTGCACTACCTCAATGAATTTCATTGAAGGACACTATTCATTATTGTCCACAGTTCACCACTTCCCACATTATCCACCAATCTTTACAACTAATCAAACCTAAAATAAAGAAATTTAACATCAAACTACTCTAAACTATTTTCTAAACCTTGTCTATGCATTGACTACCCCTAAATCAAGAAAATAGCATCAATACTTAAATGTTTTATATTCAAGATATCAAGCATACTTGTTATAGAGGATGTACTGCCATCACCGATTTTTGTCACTTCCTCTGCCGTCTTTCAAATTTCAATGCCCGTAATTACACTACTATCCTTCAATTTCATGGTCTTGCCTAAAGATTTTTTGTATTGCTTGTTTTGAAGTTTGTTTTGCAAACAAATTTATTCTTTTGTTTTAGAGGCAAACTAGCATCAGGTAATTTTATCCAAAAGATGGTTAACCACTTATATTACAAAATTTGAGCTTGAATTGGCCATTTTGGTCAAAAATCCAAAAACAAATGGGTTATTGGATTAAAAAAACCTAACATTTTACTTTCATTTTTTTTAATGCTTAGTTGAATAAATAAAATGCTATTAAAAATAAATGATACTCAATATAATTTATGAAAAAGCATGTTATAGTTGTATGCACTTAAAAATATTTTATTATAATTTTGTGCCAATGTTATAAATTTGGAGCCAACAGTACTACATAATGTGATTATAAAAAAGTTCATAAATTGACAATATTAAATGTAATTTTTGATTTTGAATTATAATAATTGGATTATAGAGATTAATAGATGTAATTTTTTTATATGAATATAAAAGAGTAAGAAGAAATTCACTCAATATATGTGAATAGGTAAGAGTACAAACTCTTTATATAAATTAACTATTTTATACAAATTCACAAAAAATAATTCTTTTGGTTGAATGAAAATATAAAAGCAATAGTAGTTTATATCTTTTATACTATTGATATATTATATATTAGAAAATATTGGTGAGTTGAAAAAATTATATGTGAAAAATATATTAATATTTATGCCTTAATTTAAGTAAAAAATTATCCCGAAATAGTTGACGAGTTTATTGCATTAAATTAGTTTTTTACTTTAAATTTTAATTATAAAATTAATATATAATTTTTTAATTTTAATTTAAGGAAAGTTATTTAAAATAAAAAAATTTTACTCACGTTGAAAACATTTGTTAAAGTAATTTGAATTATATAAAATAAAACAAAACTACATAAAATATAATATTAGTAAACAAACGAGCAATGAGTCAACAAATAGGTAAAATCATCCACAACGGGTGCAACATTATCATTCCTCGTCCCAATAAAAAACGATAAAGCATCATTCGAATTAGAACTTCTGGTATACCCTTTAAGCATAATATGATAAAAGGGCATCAAATTCATCTTGAATGGGCTCCAAAGCACGGGCAACTTCGATTAAGCTACCGTAACTAAAGAACAAGCCAATGAGCATGGTTTGGAGCAAGTTTTCATTGTACAGTCCAATTTTGATGACTAGGGGGAGAATTTGGTGGAGCTGTTTCAAGGAGTGCAGAGTTCGAGAAGAAGAGTTGCATGGTGCGAGTAGAAGTAAGTTGGAATGTAAAACTCTTTGGGGTGGAGAGTGGGTGAAGTATTCACCGTGTTTTTGTACTACTGATGGGGTGAAGAGATGAAAACAGAGAGTTGTGAGCTCATCTTTTATTTCTGTTCCCCTTTTAGTCTTTTTGTCTACATTGCCCTGCTGCTTTGTCCGGGTTTGAAATTTTGTGAAATTGTGCTTCTTCCATTGAACAGGAAAAAAAGATAAAGTTTTTGAATTTTTATTTTTAATAATGTAAATTCAAAAGACAAAAATGCCCTTTAATTTTAGTCTACCAATGATCAAATTTACTAATTTGATTATTATGGGCTGGTTTTTATTAATTTTAAAAAATTTGTATTTACGGATAATTTTACTAAATTTTTTAAAATGTATGTAAAATATCCTGTAAATTGTATTGTACTCGGATTCTTGTAAGATCAACGTCCATGATCAAATCATCAGGTACTCAATCAGCTCACTTCCGGTACCTTAACACGCGTCAAGTTTTATTTGGAGGAACAACTAATTTCCGCTACCGCCAACTACTCTTTCTATTCCCCTCATTTCTCTAAGCCCCTCAATAACGCCTCTCTTCTCCTAGAAAGAAACCTCCCAACTTAGCCTCGAATCCGAACCTTCAGCTTCGTTATACGAACGTCAAACCTGGATCCGAACCTCAGTTTTGCTCCTCTGTTCGTTGAAAATTTCGCACTATTTCGATCACTTTCTCTCTCTCTCTCTCTCGCTCGCTCGCTCGCCCGCTCTCTGTATCTGTGAGCTCATTGCAAAGCCAATTTCCCTGTTTCTTCAGCTGAAACCCTAAAAGTTGACAGATTCACAGTATCGGAAGATCGGTTTCGAGCTTGGAAGGAGGTCTCTTAACGTCTCTGTGAGTGCCAGAGTCTCTAATTTTCTATATGGAAACCCTAATTTTCTCTCTATGGGAACCAGTTACATTGAGAGGCCAAATCTAGGCTAGGGCAGTGATAGATTGTGCCCTGCTTTGTGCTGCGTGTGAGATTTAGACGTCTTTTTGTTATAATTATGGTGTTCGTGCTGTTTTCCTCTTAGGTCGATCTTATTTGTTTTCTGTGATTATTGTGAGATTTTCAGAGAACATACTATCTTACACTCTGTTTAATTGCTTAGAAAATGGTGGAAAGTGAAGGGAAGAATTTTTTTTTTGGTTTTAGCTCTTTTTCCTTCCACAGATGAATAAAGGGGAACTTTTTTTTTATTATTTTTCTATTTATTTGGGGTTTGCAAACCAAACATGACTTGTACATTGTTTTGATTTATTTAATATTCGGAGTTCATTGACCCGGATGTGGAGGCATTTGTTGCTTTGCTCTTGGTTTATAATGTGAGTGCAAGAGAGTCTCACTTATATAGATGTTGATGTCTTTTTAGTTAAATGACCTAAGTCTGGTGCAGAATTTCCTTTTGTTTGTTTTTGGTAATATTGTGATTATGTGCAGTCTTAACTGGAATTTCACATATGGTAGTCTGAAGTTTAATAATGCTTATCAAGCTGCCTTCTTATTGAATCAGATTTTGAACTTAAGTTATTACTTTGTGGGATTTCTCTCTTTTTGACTCAGTTCTCTCTGTACCTTTAATTTTACTGTCCATATGTGGAAAACTTATTTAGGTATTTGCTACTTGGTTTGTACAAAAGCATGTACCTGCATTATTTGTTGACCAGCAAAAGTACGTTAAGAAGCATGTAATGGATGTCAAACCAGGTTTTGCACTGATGAGCAAAGATGCATTGTGTATTGCGGAGGAAATTGAAGCCAAAATGGGCAAGTGTTGATTTCATTTTTGTCCTATACAGTGAAACCAAAGTACCCCATATACCATTCTTAAACTAAATAAACCAGATTTTGACTTCAAAGCTGGCAACTAAAGTGATGATCAAGTAACCTTTATTAATAGATTAAAGTTATTTTATTTTTGTGTGATACTCAACATATTTTAAGTTCTTTTGCAAGAAAAACTGGAACTTATATAAGAAATACCATCTCTATATCCTTTATTGGTGAAAAATTGTGGGTTTCTAATCCTAGTAAGGTAGTGTAGTGTTATGCATTCTTTTCTGTTTTCCTGCAATTCTAGTGCAACAACAAAAGGGTGTTGTTTTAATTCTAAATTTTATGTGAAAAGATGCTTGATCAATAGGGCTACTCATTAAGTGGTTTGATTTGGGGAGTTAAGATAGTAAAGGAATGTGGTAAAAAGTTGATATAGAATTCATTTTCTCTTGAGTTATGTTCTTGCAAGATGTTTCTCTTCTCTTGTCCCTTACTGCTTCAGAAATTAAAAATTGAATTCAAATAATCCAAAGCAAGCCAAGATGAAATAGGAGACTCAAAGTGGGTAGTTAATGTTTGCATAGAATAGTGACTTGCAAACCATGCTTTTAGAGTATATTTAAAAATTACTCCTTAATTTTTCAGTCCATATTGAGGTCTCATCAGATGTATATTGGTTGAGCTTGTAGAGTTTGTTATGATATCTGGGGCTCATTTGTTGCTTATCTTATCGGGGGATTTCTTACATGTTTGGATGCCAAGTATGAGTGAAGTCTTTTGTTTCCATATTTTGCATATGGTTAGTTCAAGGCAGTTATGGGACAGGACATCCAAGATGGCCTTTTTTGCATAAGTTGGTTTATTATTGGCCTTGGGAGTAGATTCATTAGAGTGGGGTTTTTGCAATGGGCACTCTATTTGAGGCTACTGCTATGAATTTCATTTGGCATTGCTTTTAACAGTGATTTTATGTGGGTTCGAATATTAGGTTCAGAATTTGGTGTGTAATCGCCTCATCTCATACAGGGTGCAACCCTTAGAAGAAAATAGTTTTGATATAACTTGCATGCATCTCTTTTTATGAGAGAAAGAGGATTTTAGGTTTGTGCTTTGATTTAAAAAACCCTGATGTAATTTATGCTAAGGTTATTGAGCATCACTGAAATAGAGAATTCCTGAGAATTGAGACTTCGGGTAAATGGATTTTCTCAAAGTTGACTAATTAAAGAAGGAAGAAATAAAGCTTTTGAGTGTTGCTAGGTGATGGGACAATTCCTTTTAACAACCACTGTTGCAATGTTACAGCTGTATCTTGTTTTGATCTTGGTACGCAAGCATCCTTAGATCATCTTGGTCACCAAAATGGTCAAAACATGTTTCATAAGCCCTTCACCCCACTTTTTGTTGTTCTCTTATTCCTCTGTACAAAAATTTGGTTGGACACAATGTTGAAGGGTGCATATGCATGTAAGTGTATATACTGCTTATCCAAAACCTATTGATAGTCACATTTTATGTACTTTGTAAGACATGTCTGTTAAAGATGGTATCCAGGAAGAATCAGTGTTGGGTGCCTCAGTGGAATAAACTTTTGCAATATAGAGATAGAAGAATTTTGGTGATGCTTGGGATGAGGTGGTTGATTTCCTGTGGGATAACTGCTTTTATTTTTGGGGCATATTATTAGGCTTCAGTTTCTCAGAAGTTTCAAGATTCATTCTTCCTTCCATGTCCATAATAACTGGTATGATGTTGTTTTGCCCAATTTTTCTGTCCTTCACTCCCTTTTTGTTTGACTTTTATAGCTGTTTGTATAAAAGGTGGACTACTGGTTCACTTCCTTCCTCTTTGTTTTTTTTTTTCTCTTTCCCTTTTTCTCATTGAAAGTATATGCCTTCTGTTTCTTTAGAAAAGAAGTATTGGGATAAATCCTGAGATGGGATAGGATGCTCTCTTTATGCATTTGTGGTACATAGGTTATGACTTTTTGTGTATAATAGCTTTGGTCGACTTTATATTATATCATTACTTGGCTGTTAACATATAACAAACATTGTTCTTGATTTTCTCAGGATAAGTTTTTAAGTGATAGTAGCTTGGCAATTTGAGACTACTAAATGTGCAAAAAGGTATGTTTCTGAATATTCTCGAATTTGGTAAAATAATCCTATATACACATATATGTATGTATGCATGCATGTGTGTGTGTGTGTGTCCTTTTTCTGTCAATTGAAGTTTTGATCTATCTTAATATTGTTTTAGGTAGCATTTTTCTTTGCACAACTTTTTAGCTGCTGCTGAAAATTTGTGGGGTCGATTATCTATGCCTGGCAACGAAGTAGGAGACAGGATCCACAATTTTTTTGGCCAAGAGAATTTGTCCCAGGGCGAACACCATTCACAGGTTGACGGGACCTGGCCTGGGTTAAATAACAATCTTTGGGTTGGAAGCCAGAGACAGATTGGTGTGCCTCTTTTTACTTCCAATTTGAAGAGTAACCATGTGCAGCCACCAGGTATTAATCATGTTTATCTTGTTGCAACTGGCTCATATTGTTTCCTGGAGGATATTTTGTCACAGCTGAATATTCTTGTCCCTCTCTCACCCTTTTGGTATTAGATTACAGTCTACATGATTCTTAAGTACCCATCTATGATATGACTTCAACTGACTTGCTTGTTAAATGTAGTCTTCTTTTCTTTTGACACTAGCTGATTCTGAGAGAGGGCATGGTTTTCAGTCTTCAAGTGTGCAGCATGGCTTGAACTTCACACAGTCAGTGTTGAAGCCTGAGCTTGTTAGAAGTCAGTCTCAAAACCAACAGCCTACTCTGAATGGCTATATGCATGGACATCAGGCATTACAGACGAGGCAGAATGAATCAAACTTTCTGGGAGTGGATACAGAATATAATCGGCATAATTTGAGATTGAGAGGCTTGCAAGTTCTTGACTCACAACTAGGAGATGGTCCTGAACTTAACAAAAAAAATTCAATACGGTTGGAATCTGCTGAATCTCCAGTTAATTATGATTTTTTTGGGGTTCAGCAGCAAATGAGTGGCCAACATTCTACCATGCTGCAATCGTTGCCTAAGCAGCTGTCGGGGATTGGTGACATGCAGCTAGTACATGAACAAGTTATGTTCAAGAAACTACAAGAACTTCACAGGCAGCAGCAGTTGCATAATCCACAATTTCAGCAACAAGAAGCAACACAACCAAATTCGATAAATCTAGTTTCCTCCCCTGCAAAACATGTGGCTGGTGGTCATACACCAGCTCTTATCAATGGATTACCTATGCAGGATGCATCCAATTATTCATGGCAGAGTGAACTCATTGCAGCCAACACAAATTGGCTGCAGCGTGGTGCCTTTCCTGTTACGCAAGGATCCACTATTGGACATATGTTTTCTCCTGATCAAGACCAGCTGCGTATGATGAGTTTGGTTCCTCAACAAGTTGATCAATCTCTTTATGGTGTTCCTGTCTCTAGCACAAGAAATATTCCGAGTCAATATTCGTCTATCCATGTGGATAAGCCTATGATGCAGCAGATATCTGCCAGCAGTAATTCCCTTCCAGGTAATCAATATCCTGCATTTCCATATCAAATTAGCATGCAGGATGGAACCATGCTTTCTAGGCAGAGCTATCAGGAGAAAAATATATTCGGGTCTGCTGCTGGACCAGGTTTAAACGCTGGACTTAATTTGGAAAACTTACAACAAATAAATACCCAGCAAAGAAGTGAGCCTATGCAGGAATTTCTTGACAGGCAAAGTTTAGTTGGTCCATCAGAAACATCTCAGGAAAAAATCTCAGTGCAAGTCACACCTTCACAAAATGCAGCTACCCTAGATCCTGAAGAAGAGAAGATTTTGTTTGGCTCAGATGACAGTTTATGGGATGCTTTTGGTAAGAGCACCAACATGGGGTCAGGATGCTCTAATATGTTGGACAGTATGGTGCTTTTTGGTGCATTTCATTCTCTGCAAAGTGGGAGTTGGAGTGCTCTTATGCAATCAGCTGTAGCAGAAACTTCTAGTGGTGATGTAGGAATGCATGAAGGATGGAGTGGTTTGAGCATCCGAAACAGCGAGCCTCTGGCTGCTTCTCAGCAGCCCTCATATGTTAATAATGGCAGCAAACAGCTGTCAGCTTGGGTTGGTAACAACTCACAGGCTGTCTCTAAAGTAAACTCTAGACCTTTTCCCTTATCTGGCAATGCTAATACAGGTGTTAATTATTCTAGTGTTTCGGTTGCTTCACAATCAGGAGTCAAGACTTCACATGAACAAAGTGAGAAGCTGCAGAATGATTCTTCTCAGAGATCTGTTCTGCAGTTCTCTGGAGAAGGAACCAAGTGGTTGGATTGCAGCCCTGCACAAAAACTGTTTACTGAAGGCAATCATTCTTTTGGAAATATTGCTCATTCCTCGGATGCAGAACTTCATGCAACGGGTATTTCATCTCCTTTGACCCAGCAAGCGAGCATGTCCCCTTATAATCCCAATGGCCAACAGGGCAATAGACCAAGTAGTTTGAACTTCATTGAGTCTGTTTCACCTGCCGGGGGTACTACTTTGAAAGATCAGAGTAGTGACAGCTCATTGAAGTGTACTTGGAGTATTGATCATAATAGTGCCATGCATGAGAAAATGAGTCATCGTACTGGTTTTATGTCTGATTCTGTTTCTAGTGCAATCAATCATGCTAATTTTTCCATACGATGCCAACAGTTCAATCAAGAAGATTCTAATTTGAATAATGATGCTGCAATAACAGAATCAAGTACTATAAGGTTCGACCAGAATAGCAGCCAACAGTTTCCAAATAGTAATAATCTAAATTTAGAGAAAAAGGTTGATTGTTCTGTGAACCCTAGGGAAGGTAAGGTTACAGGAAAGTATCAGCATCATTTGGATAAGAGCCCACAAAATATTGAGTCCTCAGGAAATGATGGCCCAGATAATGGTGGAATTGGACGCAAGATGGATAATTATAATACTACAGAAAAGTCAAGTGACAGTTTTCATTCAAACACATCCTACCATGCTACTCCTGGTTTCAGAGAAAATGTTTGGTTAGATGCAAGTGATTCACAAACGTTGCCTGGAGGAAAACAAAAGTCATCCAGTCATATTGGTCGAAAACCTTCTGGGACTTGCAAATTTCAATATCATCCTATGGGGGATGTTGATATAGATGCAGAACCTTCCCATGGAATAAAAAATGTTACGCATTCACTGGTCATGCAACAGCAGGCTTCTCAAGGATTAATGGGGCATAACCAAATGTATTTTGGGCAGTCAAAATATTTTGGTCATAATGCAAAAAATTCTACAGAAAATGAGAAGGTGATTGAATAGCTTACATATATATTTTCTACAACTGTTTTAGAAAATGAGACTTAGTTTTTTAATCTATATTGACAGGGCCGCTTGCCTGGCTTTCAGGGAGATATGAAATACTTAGATGAGGTACCTTCAAAAAGCATTGATCCAGGTTATGCCCCTGTTACATCTGCTCCCTTCGACAAATCTGTTGGAAACTATGCCCCCGACAAAGCTGCTCCATCAAGGTAGTTGATATCAGGCCAATTTATATGCTTCTATTACAGTTTGTTAAATTATTTTCATCAAAGCATTGTTTGCTCTAATAATTAGTAAATATGATTATATTAAATTAGTCTGACATTTTATTAGTCTCCGGTGACTCAGTTACCTTAATTGAAGTGCCATATTTATTTATTAGTTCACATTATGTTTGGATGAATGGAGTGGGATGTTACAAACGTTATAATTTATTTCAGTCAAAATATGCTTGAGCTTCTACATAAGGTGGACCAGTCTAAGGAACACAGCCATGCAATAAACTATAGCTCTTCCCATTGCAATCAACCTCAGATGCCTGAAACAAAAATGTCTGATGGGTCTGTTGATCATCTTCAGCGAAGTCAGTCTTCTGTATCACAAGGTTTTGGATTGCAACTGGCCCCTCCGTCTCAACGTTTGCCCATTCCAGACCATCCTTTATCTTCACAGAGATCCTGTCAGGCAGTTAATTCTCTAAGTTCGACTCGAGTCACCTCTGATATGGGAAAAAAGGGTCATACATGGTTAGCTTCCACTGCTTATGTTCAATCCTTTCAGCCTTCCCATGAAATATCTCAAGTTGACTCTGGGAATAAAATTTCAAGTAACTCAGGTCAAATTGGCCATAAAGCCAAGCAGTATGATATGCAGGGGAATTTTTCTGCCAGTTTTCCTTATCACCAAAGTCATCTTCATACCCAGCAAATGATTGGTCTTGATGGTCAAGTGACATCAATCCAGCCTGTCAAACAGATTAGTGATTCTTCTGAGGGAACTCAAATTAGTCAAGCAGCACCAGCAGTAGTGTCTGACATATTGAAAGGCACACCCCATGGTGAACTTACATCAGCTGCTGAAGCTTCCCAACTTAGCAACAGCCAAAACCATGGAGGCTCAGCCCAACAGTTTACTGTGTTGGAGGCTATGCCAGTTCCTCAGCCGTATATATCGCCTGGCATGTCTCAGCAGGGTGCTCTTTCAAAAATGTTACCTAATCCCTGGGCCAGTGTTTCAAATCAACAAAATTCATCTGTTTCCCATGCTGCTTCCAATATGTTTAGGACCCATATTCAATCTACTAAGGCATTAGAAACAACTTCCGCTGGTCCACACAAGCAAGCCGATCAAATTACCCAGAAAGGAGATAATGGCCTATCTGGGTTTGTAGCATATTGTGCAAAACCACAAGGCTTTCAGGAAGAGCAATCAGCAAACAAACTGCAAGTTTCTTCTGAGAATGATGTGGGACAAAAGATAACGAGTGATTCACATGCGCAAGAGAAAGAATCTGTTGTAAACTGTTTATCGGACACAACTGCTTCAAATTCTACTACCCAAAGAGACATTGAAGCATTTGGTCGTTCTTTAAAGCCAAATAACATACTGCATCAAAATTATTCCTTGCTGCACCAGATGCAGGCAATGAAAAGTACAGAGATTGATCCAGATAACAGGAGTATGAAGAGATTCAAGGGTCCAGACTCTGGTCCTGATGCTTCTCAGGTAGCTTCTGTGGGAGGACATCAATTACCAACAAATAATACCTCACTGCCACCTGGAGACTCTAGGATGCTAAGCTTTTCACCAAAGATGGGTGATAATTGTGGGACAAATGTGTCTTCCAATGACACGCTTGCACTTAATTGTAATGATTCTCAAAGTTCCACAAATGGTAGTAGTACAGTAGCTGTTAGAGATGAGCATTCTCAGATCAGTCCCCAGATGGCTCCATCCTGGTTTGATCAGTATGGAAGTTTTAAAAATGGGCAGATGTTATCAATCTATGATACATGGAAATCTGCTGCTGTGAAGACTGTAGAGCAGTCTGTTATTATTGGAAAGCCTTCTGATAGTTTGCATGTTGGCCATTCAATGCAAGCCTATGCTGTTTCTGATGCTAGGCAGCTTGGTAATGTTCAACAAAGTTCAATTCCCATGTCTGTGGCAAGTGACCATCTTTCTTCTAAGTTTTTTCCTCCTGTTACCACTGATCAAAGTTTGGTTCTTGTGAGATCAAAGAAGCGTAGAAGTGCCACATCCGAACTTCTACCTTGGCATAGAGAAGTGATGCAGGGTTTGGCAAGGCTTCAGAATATCAGGTAATTGTTATATTATAGCAAAAATAATGAGTGTTTTAAACTCTTATCACTCTTTTAATATTAAAACCGTTCCTTTCTGCTTTTTATTGGTTTTTTATTTTGTAGTTAAATATAAAAGATGGTAAAAGTTATGACTTTTCTGTTGAAATTATTTTCTTGTTTTTAAAGTTTTCTTCAAATAAGAAAAATGTTAAGTAATGATTTTATTATGACAATTATTTACTCTCCTCATTTCTTACTTTTAGAAAGGTTTTAGTGTGACTTGTGCATTTTACCTTTTAGTCCCAATTAATTCACAGTTCTGTTATTTGCAGCATGGCAGAAGCGGAGTGGGCTAAAGCCTCAACTAGATTGACGGAGAAGGTCTGCTGAGCTGTGTGTGTGCGTGTACGTTGGGAAGGGAGGGGGAGGGGGGGTGGTGAAGGGTGTTTCTATCTTTTCATGAGCATTATGTTTCGGCTATGAAATCTATTGCATTAGTGTTCTAATGGTATCATTCTGACAATAGGTAGAAGATGAAACAGAATTGATTGAAGATGGGCTGTCAGTGCTTAGATCAAAAAGAAGGCTTGTTTTGACAACACAGCTTATGCAGCAACTGTTTCATCCTCAGGCAAAAGTTCTTTCTTCAGATGCTAGTTCATACTATGAGAGTGTGATCTACTTTGTTTCGCGATCAACATTAGGAGATGCATGCAGCAGTATATCTTCCTCCAAAAGTGATGCTCCTTTGCATCTTGACGGTGGCAAACCGTAAGAATTGCTCGTTGAAATTGTTCAAGCATGTTCCTTCCTGCATCATTTCAAGTTTTGTAGTTCATTAGTGAAGGATGATTGTATGTACATACAAATAACATGATCTTTAAATTTCATTTTTCAGCCTTTCCGAGAAGCTTAAAACATCTGAGAGAATTGGTGATCAATATATCTCAAAAGCCATGGAAGACTTCAGTGATAGAACAAAGAAGTTGGAAGATGAATTGTTGAGGTGATCCTTCTTCTGATGATCCCATCTCAAAAGCCATGTTTTCAAGTTCTTAATATCAAGATTCCCGCCCATTTAAAAGTGTCATAAATCTTAAGTGCAAATTTCTATTTAGGATCCTTTCTTTATATCATATACATTGAGTAACATTATTGCTTTTGCAGGGGATATCCAGGTGTCAGAATCTGTTTGTTTATTTGTAAATAGGAGGATATAGTCCTTAACTGAATGCATAGAATGTTTCTACTATTTATTATTAGGCACTGTTTGCTTTGCATGGGGGGACAGCTGGAATGTTAAAAATTTATCTGCCCTGTATAGGCTCATTTCATTATATGGGTTGTGCCGACTTTGGAGCACTTTTCCAGCTGGACTGATGTGTGGGCTAAAAGATGAACTTTGTTCTTTTAATGTCTGATATGATTGTACATCCAATTCCCAATTGAAAAGTAACGTAGAAATTTATTTCTACAAGAAGATGGCCATGGCTTGACTACTTTAATATTTGTGCCATTGAGGAGAGATATTGAACTATTTTCAATTATTGTTGCTGGGTCATCCATGCTAGTTTTGAGATATGGTGAGAAGTGGGGTGGGGTAGGGTGAGGCAAACTATCTGGATTTTAAAGCTTTTGGGCTGTCTTTCATAATATTGGCATTTCCTTGAAGATAAGAGATGGTTATTACCTTTTTAGTTCATTACGTTGTGGTTGCCTGTTGTTGCTGCTGCATTATACCATGACCACTTCCCTGAGCTTCACATTTACTGTATGTAAAGTATTGCCTTTCTCATGCTTTTGTACTGCTTTATTGTTATGCAGACTGGACAAGAGAGCCTCAGTCTTAGACTTGAGAGTGGAATGCCAAGATCTGGAGAAGTTTTCTGTCATCAATCGTTTTGCTAAGTTCCATGGCCGCATGCAAGCTGAGGGGGCTGAGGCCTCATCGTCCTCTGATGCAAATACTCAGAAATTCTTCCCCCAGAGATATATTTCTGCACTTCCAATTCCTAGGAATCTCCCTGACAGGGTACAATGTCTTTCACTTTGATAATTAATTAATTGATTTTTCCCTCTCTTTATCAATTGTTTCCATTTACCTCATGCTTCTCTTATCTATCTCCTCCAACTTTAAACTCGCACTTGCTCATAATTGAGCCACACAAATGGGAATGTGATTGAAGAATGTCTCCATAAAAACTGTGGAGATTGTTAGATTTTCGGCTAGGCCATTGATTTCATTCTTGAAAATGTAATTTGGTCTTGTATATTTTGGAATTCTAGAGAGGAAGTGGGTGCCCCATATTTTTTCAGTAAATGGGGAGAACAGAAGATTTTTTTTTTTTTTTTTCAAAGGTGTTTGTTTGCACATAGCTAAAGTTTAAATCATTTGTATTTTCATTATTGAGGTTTTGAATCATGCAGTTCAATTCATTGATTAAGGGATTTATCCTTTCTTCCTTTTCTCGAGTTATTTTGGGATGGGGAACCCACCTCCTTCCCCAATCTTGAATTGCCAATTTTACTCCAGAAGCTAGTCTAGTTAACTCTTTTTGTATGCTTTTATGCATCTCTTGTTTGAACTCATACAAAATTTGTAACTTTCTTGGTCTGAATTTTAGCATAAATTGACAAATATCAAGCAACCAAATTCAATGGATAGTTCCAGAAGTTTCTTGTTTCCTATTTAGGAAAACTGCAGTTTTATCTTGATCCATTTTGGATTTGCTCTATCAATGCCAAGTCAATGGCTATCTCTGTCTTTGTAGTGCATGAGAGACTGTCACACATGTTTTTTGGACGATGCATTGTTTGTCTTCATGGGCAACCATTTATAGAAGACTAAGGTGTAGTAAACAGTGTTCAATAATACGTGGTTACTAAACCCAAATGACTTAAGGCCTACTGTCATAGGACTCCTTGAAAATTGCAAGGTGAATCAATGCAAGGGTAGGGCAGGGAGGGACTTAAAGTTGGGGGATTATTCAGCCCAGCCATCAGGGAAAAAACAAAAGCTGTTCGCTTAGGCTGGATATCAGGGACAATTTAGAAACACTGTAACTTCCCTACGTTTAATTGTCATGCACTTGGGAGATGAACAGCTTATGAAATATTGTTTACTTGATAATTGTTTCGATTGGTCAGAGCAAAACTGGCAATTTCTTCATTTCCTGTTTTGAAATCTTTAATCCAGGTTTCAGTTGTCTTGATATTTAATCTCTTCCTTAGAATCTTTTTATTCTTTGCCCCTCTGTCTAACTATAGGACAAATTTTTCCTGTTGGGCTGCCAATATTTTACCAGGTCTAGAGCAAATTGGCATTAGTACTGATTCTGGTGGTTCTATATTTGTCATTTACCTTAAGTTTTGGCTCTTTGTTTCATGCCTTAAGCTTTCCTAGTAATTGATAGATAAGCGGGTGGGTAAAATTTGCGTATGGGTCTGGTTGGGGCAGGATCTTAATTTTGTTATTAAAAACTATTGTCGAATGTCTCTTAGCATGTTAGGAACTAATTTTTTTTTTTTAAAAAAAATTGTTACAAGTTTGGTATAGGTTCAAATACAGATAAATGAATTCTAGTAGATATTTAATTTTTAAAATATATATGTTGGTTGTGTTACCATTGAATAAAATGGAGATGTGAACTTAGTATTATTATTTTGAACTTCAAAATTTTATTATTAATTTACCATATCTTACAAGGTTGTAAATGTGTAATGGATTAATGTAAGTTATTATTAAATGTGTACATACGAGTTTATAAAGTTTTATTTTAAATTATAATATTTTATGTATAAATTTATAAGATAGTTATGTATTTTTTATTTTTTATGAAATTATTGTGATTAATTTTATTTTATATTAATAAATACACTATTTTATGTAAATAATGTGTTTTATTTTGTGATATTGAAAATTTATATTTATAATTAGATAGATTGTAAGTTTAAATTTGATATTTTATAATAATAAAAGTATAGTTAAAATGACAAAAAAAATTTATTAAAAATTTATAAATATTTGTAAAAGATTGGTAAAGATTAAGTATTTATTAAATTAAATTTAATAATAAAATATTAAACTTATTATGAATTTAAGTAAGATTTGATATTTGAGTTTTGTAATGGATGTCAAGGTGAGTTTGAAGGTATTGGTCTCAAATATAGTACGTTGTTATCTACAGTGACATTAGGCAAAAGGAAAGAGGCATTATTAATCACAATATAAAATTAAAATGTAAATATAAAAAAATATAGGATATAATTGATATTTTTTATTACATCCATTAGCAAATAAAGTAAAATAGAGGGGCATAAGAGACATTTGGTAGTATTAAGCCATTAGGCAGAACGGAGGAGGAAAATATTTTGTACAAGGCGTACATATACTAATTTGTGCTACCCATGTGACCAATTAAAATCAACCATGTGGTTTTCACTTAACGCGATTGTCACATATTTGGGCATTGTTAACACATTAAAGGGCTTATAATCCAACCAAGCATAATTCTCTCCCTTGGATGACGTCACTCTCAATTACATTAGATGTGTGTAATATTGTTTCATTAAAAGCCTTACCATAAACTTCGGCTAGAGAAAATTTAGTAGAAGGAAAAAGCACGCAACACGCATTTGTTTAAAATATTTTGATTTTTTTTTAACATAATATGTTTGCCTAATTAATTTCTCTCTATCAAAATAGCAAATATTAATTTGTCTATTTGTGGGGTCAATGTATCCTAATAATATGTATCAACCTTTTAAAAATTGATATAGGTAAAGTTTTAACAAAAAGATTAATAAAATTATTAGGAATATATATGCTTAAGATCAATCTACTGATTTTGTTAGAACTTGTGAATTTTAGAAGAACTTGGGTGATATATATGTAATTCAATTTCTATGAATGTATTTTTATAACTTGAGCAATACAAATAATATTATATTCCTATATTTTTGTAAGAATGTATGTAGTAAAATACAGGTTCTTGTACTATAAATATGACAGATAAGAGAACAAAACCTTATACATTCTTTACTCACTTTTGGAGATTTTTTTTCTCAACGGTGGGAAAACTATTTTATCAAAATAATAATTCATAAAATGTGCAGTAAATAAATCACCCATAAAAGATTTATGATATATGATAATAAAAATAAATTAAAAATAATATAAATTCTCAAATGACGTTGGAGAATATTTTAGTATATTATGCAAGAGCTAAAAAAATATATACAACACAATTAAAAATGCATAGATAAAAAATATCGGGTTAATAACTAAGTACACATTGCAATAGGAAGTGTTGATATGATATAGCTTTAAAATGAATTAATATTGTACATTACAAAATAACATGTTCCTATACATAAATTGATAATTTAGTGTGTAATTGTAACACCTCTCTATTTAAAATCAACTACATAAGATATAATTTGATTTTTTTTTTTTAAACATAAAGAGATATATATATATATATGTGTGTGCGAAAGTTGGATATGTATAATATCCTGATTACACACATAATCCATAGTATGTAACCCAAAAATACAAGTTTACTGTACCAACGTATATATATATATACATATACATATAGATACATATGTATAATTATGCATTAACACCAAAAAAAATACCCCCATCATCGAAATACTAGTCCTATTAACGCCTCGAAGAGTTTGCATCCATATCCTGCGGCATCACATTACCTGTAAAAAAACCACAATCCACAAAGCGTGAGCGAAACAGCTCAGTAAGGAAACATAATATTCTAGTACAGAATTTGTTTCCCTACCATATATACTATACAATACTGATGACGTAGAGGTTATTAACTCATATCGCCTTAACATAATCTAACGAGATAAATACACTCCGACCATATACTCTGTATCACTATCCACATAATGCTCATAGTTATTATATAGAATATAAATAAATCTACATGCATTTCAAAATAAAAAACACGTGACATTTTTAACAAATTATCGAAAAATATATGACCGGTCGTGCTAACACAGTTATGGATCGTGGCCACAAAGTAAATTCGCCCAACCCTCATCCATTCACACCACTCGTCTATCGGGCTGAGCATATATTTTATATATGATCGATCATATAATCTGGCTATAACCAAGCCAGCGGGTGTGAAGGGTATCTGAATATTCAGATCCATAACTAATGTAGTCACACAATTAATACCACATGGCCTAAAACCATGCATTCATTTTTTTTTTTGAAAACTATTGTACACTCAAACCATGCACAATAAATACCACATATGCGCACCTATACACACAGAAATGATAAATAACGTTCACATCTCGATTTTATGCGCATATGAAATTCGTTCACAAAATGAATGTATAATGCACTTGCGGATAGTGATACTTAACCAACAATTCATAACACTTCCATAATCACATACACTCGCAAATACCCAGTATATCAATTTCACTGGGATTCATTCATCACAATTATAATTTCTACTATTACGATAAATATATCGTATACTATCCAATATTAATGGATAACCATATTAACGCATCATTTACTAATAAAAAAAATTTACATAATAATTATAACTACTATAATTATTATGACAACTAACGTGTAACGTCCTAAATATTACAATCTATTCTAAATTCTATTAACCAAGCTCCGATCACACGGCCATAATAATAATTCATTTATGCATTCCAACAACCATATAAAGTATTATATATACATAACACATTAAAATATTTCTAAATCTCCACAATAATAACCAAAGTTACCATTTTACCCTTCCTTCAAATTTTTTCCTCATTTTGTCCACCCAAATCAATTCCTACTAATTTCATTTGCTCCCTAACATACATATACACATTCAAACATACCATAACATGTTAAAATATATTATTTAGAGGCTTAATGAACAGTACTTTAAATTTATCATTTTGCCCCTCTTTCAAATTTCCTTCCATTTTATACATTATTCTATACCCAATTTTATCTAAACATCATTCATAAATCCATTCCTACACAAATCAACCATCAATCACAAATTTCATGTAACACTCAGATATAAATAAACCCTAATTTTTATTATCTCTTGTCTTTGAAAATATTTTATGGAGTTATTGGGAGGAGACCGAGTGAAAATCGATTAAATAAGTTATTTTGTCAGGTAAGGGCAAAATAGTCTTTTCACTCAAAATTGAGGCCAAAGTGAGTTTTGATCGCATAAAAAGTCTTAGAATTTCATAAATATTATGTTGGCATATTTAATTTCAATTTGAGACGTGGTTGGTATATTTTTAGGAAGTCGGAAATAAAAAGGGTAAAATCATCATTTGATAAAGTTTTGATTGATCAAGCTAGATATCAAGAATATAAATTAGTATGATAGAGTGTGTTAGAAGGAAATATAGATTTTATAAGCATAAGAATGCCAAAATTTCTATTTTGGACAAAAATGGAATAATTTTGATAAAAAGGGCAAAATGGTCATTACGTTAAGGGTCGGAAGGACTCTGTCAGACCAGAACTCTTGTAAATGTTGTAAATAAGGTATAAAAAAAGTAGAATTGAATTAGGATGTGAATTTCTTTATAAAGGATGAAAAATGATCAAAGTAATCAATTTTCTTTATTAGAGGTAAAATGGTCTTTTCACAAGGAATTAGAAGAAAAAGTGGTAATTAAAATTGATGGACTAAAGTAAAAGAATATAAAAATGACTTGGGTAGTCTCATAATTTTCTTGGGAGCTAAATGCAAGCTTTGAAATATTTTTGGGCAATAGTATAATTTTAAAAAATATGGATTTGGATAAGGTGGGTTGACTTTTCAAAATTGAAACACAATTCACTTTTTCTTCTTCCTTGCCATGAGGTGCTTCTCCCTTTCTCTTTCAATTTTTTGGACAAAAATCAAGCAAAATCTTTTAATCCGCCCGATTAAACGCGTTACCGCAGAAGAAAAAATTGTTCTACGCATCGAGAGCTTTAATCTGACAGTAAAAGTTCTTGATTTCACTAAGTTTCAATTTATGGGTTTGTTGAAAAGTGGTTTTTAAAAGTGCTTTATGGTTTTTAATGGTGATTTAGGTGGTTTTGCGGTATTAGGAAGTTTAATCAAGCAATTGGCATATTTTAAGGTAAGGAAATGTAATTTTCTTTTATGGAATTTGTG
>CP135535.1:5081782-5099553 GCA_032402905.1 Khaya senegalensis
TATTCTTTTTCTCTCTTGCTCTATCTTCTATCTACTTCTATTTTCACTTAGTTTTTTGTTGAATCTTTGAAAACTGGAGGTAAACACTTACATTTATCAACAAATCAACAGAGAAGTGGTTCAAGGGTCTATGCAAATAACATTCCATTGACATTATCTCTTATGAACCATTTGCCTTTAATTCCATTACCCTTTACCATAATTACTGATACAATCTCAAGTCTTAGATCCAATGACATATGTGTTAAAGCAATATGTAGTATCAAACAAGCATTAAGCTATAATTTAAATATGATAGCATTGAAGAAATATTTTCAATTCACTATTTATAGGTTCATAATATATTGCTTCAAGGTAAAGTGTGTAATGGATGGATGTAAATGGCAAGCAAAAAGAATTATAAGTTCCTTTCATAAATCTTGTTGTCATAAACGCATAAGCACATAAACCTCATACTGAATCCTTTTTCTAGTCTTTAACTACAAACTTAAATTGTGAAACAAGATAAACTGTAATGGTAAGAGACATCACTTCTTATTTATAAATTTTCTTTCGCACCATTTTGCTTAAATAAGCATACATTCTTGTGGTTTACTCTTTTTTATTATAAAACCATTATTGTAGTGTAACACATGCATAATTGGCCAAATCCACAATAAGTAGGGCATGTTTGTCATTCAAAAATGCATTAGTACTTTTTGCAATATTAGAGGTCATTGTGACATTCTTTTAATCAAAAAATAAACTTAGACTCTCTTATGAAATCTAGCTTCTATCTTTAAAACAATTTGCAACCTCATTGAACTCGCTAAGTCAATACACCTTTGCTAGAAAATATATCTCACCATGAACACATTTGTCTTTTACTCTCTCATCTTGCATTTCATTTTGACATTTCCCTAAATGTGATTTGTACAAAAGTCGTGCAATATTTTTAATAAGATTGTATTTATTCCAATTTTAATGTTATTATAACAGTGTGATACTAATACCAATACCAATACTAATCAGTCATCGTTCAACTCATACATCCCGATTCCTACCTACACAAGTTAACCTGGTCCAAGTTATCTAATAAATATAACAATTAGGAGTTTGCATAGTTATAGTAATCCATGCTAAATAAAATTGACTCAAGAAAGTAGAACAATGATAACTGTATCATTGTCATCTATCATTGTGAAACTTAAGCAAGCATAGAACACTTTATATGTACCAACTTAATGACTTAAATGCTTCTGAAATAAGTTTCTCTCAACCGATAACACCCATAAACTTACTTTAAGTAATGGCTAAAATTTAGGAAGTCGATCAAACTAAACTCTTAGTGAGAAAATCAAATGGTGGTATGTTCTACAAGAACCCATAACTCACCCTTGGTACCATTAGTTAAGACTATATTCAAGATTTTAAAAGATTTCATTTAATCTATGATCTAGCTATTGACCTTACATTGCCTTAATGAAATTAATTGAATAAAGCAAGTTGAAAATTTTTCCTACTCAACAAATTGCATTAAGGGACTTAATTTTATTAAAATAATATGCTCCTTTGATGAAATTTATTAAGTAATTACATTGAAAAATGTTATATCTTAAAAACTTCATCAAGGGAGTGTTATAAAATGCAAATTAGATGATGATATAAGTAAAATTCATTTATTGATCCTTTTGGAATTAAATGAATTCTTTTTAAAATTTTATCCAATTAAAAAATAAAGTAAAGTATAATGATCAACAATTGATTTCACTAGATTTATGTTATTTTTATATGAAATAGGCATTCAATTTTATAATTTGTAGTATGAGTATTATAAAATATTTAAATAAGTATAAGTGAATTAGAGTTTTACTTAAAAAGAATAAACAAAATCAAAACAATTTACGTTGGAGGTAAGTGTGGTTTCTTATGAAATTTGCTACAATGAGAAATCACTATAAACTTCTATAAAGGTATATAATAATACTAATTTTGTTAGGATATGCTCTAAAAGTCATTTATGTTATCGATTTTAAAAATATTTTGTCTTGTATATACATTCATTTATTAATAAAAGAAAGAGTTTTTTATTCATAAATATAAATTATTTTCTTTATTTAGTCATGCCTACAAATAAATAATATTTGTAAATTATCTTGATAATTCATTTAACTACTAAATAAAACTATTAAAACTGTTTCTTACATAGATGATATCGAATGGACAATGATATCGCATAATAAATATATTGAATATCTTCAATAAATTTGATGAGATGATATTAATAAAGGTAATTTGAAAGTCATATTATTATGATATAGTATGGAATAAATAGTTAGAGAACTATTTTTTTTTAATATGATTACACAATAATAAATGATGTAGTAATGTATATAGTGAATAATTTATCATATAATTATACTGTTGGTATATACCCTAAATCTAATAGTATTTTGAATGTTTGGTACATTTATATCATAATATTTTAATTTATATATATTATTTAATTATTTCATTATTATATATCTGTGTATTTAATAAATGTAATAATGTCTTTAGAATAGTAAGTTTAATTAGCTGAATACTATTATTAAATATCTTTAATCAAGTATTGTTGTGAATAGGATAACAATAATGCATAAAAACTATTATGTGTAGTGACTGATAATAATATATGTATATTATAATATGAGATATTAAATCAAGTTATAGATACAAGTTAATAAACTAATGTATTATATCGACTTATTATAAGAACACTATGTAAATTATTATATGAGTGTCATAAGTAATTTTTATAATAATAATGGTGTATGTAATCTTTAAACTTAAAATCATTATAGTTTTCAATATAGAAAATGATATATTTTGATATTTTTAAACGTCATCTCTAACAAGATCGGTTATAAAGAAAATAATCAAATATATCATAACTCATATAGAGGGATGTGTGTTATCAAAATAGAATTCGTCCCTTTTATATAATGGAAGTAATATCTTAGGCCATTTGATTGAAGGAGACTTTAAAAAATGCATGGTTATACTCAATAAGTCAATATGTTATACTCAAATAATATATTGACTTCATTTAATAGAATAAATCTAGCCAGAACATCAAAGAAATGTAAAATTGAAATATACGAATATGACACATTCTATGTTTCATATTCAATTAAGATATTTAGGACAAAGTGATTGAATTACACAATAATATTGGTTACGGATAATGTGATGTCAAACTATTGACATTCTCGTTACTTGGGTAGTCATAATGTATTATTAGATACCGTTTATTACTTATAATACTAAAATTAGATTTTAATATTACTGTTAATATAACGAAAATCTATTGGGTCGTACATTAAGATAAAAAATAATATATATATATATATTAGTACGTACTTTACTAAATAAATTAAATTTTATGAGAAAACTCAATCAAATAGTTTAAGTCAAAATTAAATACCTAAAATGGTACTATAAATATGTAATATTTGTATTTTTAAACATGTGTTTAGGGTTTATTTTTGCGTTCTTATTCTTGAAAAGAGAAGAACGTACAAGACATCACATATTCAAATTATAGAAACTAATACTTCGATTAAATTTTTGATCGTGTGGATACCATAAAGGTGTAGAGGTAATTGATCTGTATTCGTGATTTAAGAAAAATCGTCTAATTAGAGGTATGTATGTATGTATGTATTTATGGCACTAAATTATATACATAGAATAACACTAAGGTTTATTGTATGAATTTTGGAAAGTAAATCATTTATTTTGTGTATTTTTATTACGTGTATGTACTGGTTTGCTTACATGTACTACTGTATGATATTATTCTTTGATCTGAAACATCATAATTAATTATGGTGTAGATACACGTGGTTATATGGTATATTAATATAAGACTAATCACGCCTTGTATAATAAAACTGATTTGGTCACTTATTGTTTATATTTGAAAATAAATGATGATCAAAACTAGATCTGTTGTCTTAATATCTAGATCAAAATTTTTGCTAATTTCATTTATATTCAGGTTCTTAAACTAACACTGATAAATAACTAAAATAGTAAATTATTAGTCAATATAATTAAATGTCACACATAAGAGTTCATGATGACGAATTTAGCATTTATTGATTGGTAGTTTGTATTTATATCAGTATAGGATTTTGATATACTATGGATCCTTATTATATTATAATTGAACAATAAAAAGATTTTACCCACATAATATGTACAATTAAGATGACATTTGATGAAGTACTACTTCATTATAATTTAGTGGTTATAGCATATTACTATATATTAAATATAGTTGTTGAATTTTTAAATTGTTCAAAACTTGAAAAGTTGAAAATAAGTTCACGATTATTTTACAATGAACCTACATGGTTATATTAATAACCAAAAATCTTAAAAAAATATCTAAAAGAAAAAATATTATCAGTAAAAAGGTTAATAGCTTTGAGATAACATATAGGCCGGAATAAATATTTATAAATGTTATATATATTTATAATTCTTTAAAGTGTTTAAAAAATTTTTATAACCTTACATTATCATATAATTTAATATAAATTACATAACCAAATTGATAATATGAATTATCAAAGGACAAATGTATCATTATTGGATAATGACACATTAGTCCATATATATGTTTAATTATATTTGGTTAAAAGTTAATCAAATATTTTACATTTAAGTACTTAGACTTAAATGTATATAGTAAAAATTATGAAATAATGGCCATTTTATCCATACTACTTATGTATCTTTATTTAAAAAGTAAGGGTAAAAATGAAAAGGCTTGGATATTTTTTAAGTATATATATGTAATTTTACCAAATGAATGAAAAAAGCTAGAAAAACCTAGCTCTCTCCTCATAATATGGGCCAAGCAAGCTTCTCCAACCTATGTGAGTTTTTCATGAAGAAATTTTCATTATTTCTCATCAAGTAAGTATGCAAAACTCATCCAAAATTGTTAATTTATGCATATATATGACGTATGTTCAATTGGCATATCATGTGTTTGTAGAAATATATGAATAAATTCAAATTTTGATTTAATGCATGTTATGAGTATCTCAATCCAATAGATTTAAGTGTAAATAAATATCCATGACTACTTGTAAGGAGTAAGCGCAAATATTTAGTCATCTTAAATTTTTTTATGAAAGCAATAAAATGATATTATTTTGATTTTTTTTTTCAAAACAATGTTGTTTTGATGTTATAATTATAATATAATTTTCTATATTTTCCAGGCACAAACACTCATAACACACAAAATACACAAACTCTCTAGCATTCATTTTGCCCATATTTGCCACTTTCAGCTCTTCTCTACCTATCACTGTCTGTTGCGCATGTCTTTGTTGTTCACCTATCATTGCCCGTTTCCACCACCCTTAAGTATGGAATTCTTTCTTCATCACCAAAACCTAATTAAATTAATTAATTTGTAACAAAAATTGTTTGACAATGAGAGATTGGTTTTGATCATGTTGATATTTTACCTTGCTGGTTAGTTGCTGAAGGATTGAGCACAAAAAGTATGTACATTTGAAATCAGATTACGATCCAATACAGAGATGAATAAATGTTGCTACCAGTTATTGGATTCAACTCTTGCTTAGCAAAACAAGGTTCACTAACACTTATGATATCTATGATAATCATCCCGACTACTAGAATGTACAAGAGTATTCATTATAATTGTCCCACTTGGTGGAAGAATAACCCACTTGAGCTTTAACTGGTTTTGCCCTGCTTGTTAAGTTACAACAAATTGTTGTTTATTTTGTTTGGTTTGGAGTTGTTAATGCAAAATGGTCCTTACCTTTTTTACTTTCAATTTGGCTTACTATTACTGTTATCTAATTGTGTTTATGTTGAAAGTTTGCTACATATGATTGGAAGAAAATATAAATTCTTAATATAATGTCATTTTTGTATTAATGATGTTGTTTGTAATGCAAACAATGAAATTATATCATTATAAGCTTTGCTTCTGCTTTGATCATACTGCCTTTAATTGGATAAATTACATATTTAAATTTGATATTTTATAATAGTACAAGTGTAGTTAAAAGTACAAAAATTTGTTAAAATTCATAGATATCCGTACTAGTTTATTAAATTTAAATATCCGCTCAAACAAGTTTGATAATAAAATTTTGAGCTTCTTATGTATTTAGTATAGATTTAGTATTGAAATTTTTTAAGGAATGCTAATGCAAGTTGGAGTAAACTAGTACGGATATCTATGAATTTTCATCAGTATAGTTTATGATCTACCTCTCTCTCTTTTATCATTGTTAATAAATGTCTTTGCACAATAATTCATCGTCAGATAACAATCCATATTAGCCATTGGTGACAAAGCCATACGTGTTATAGGCTATTGTTCCTCAAGATTTACTTGTTGACTACTATTGTTTCACAATTGTTGTTTTTGGTATTGCTGGCTTCATGTTCAGGATTTGTAAGCCATCTTTTCATTTAAATTTCATCTTTTTTGTCAAATTGTTAATCTATATGAGTTTTTGTTTTAGTACAAGTTCCTTGCAATTATATGCTATGCTTAGTCATTAGCCAATATAAGGAACATCAAGATTGATCTTAAGAACATATCCATGGCTATGATGTGAGTTTGTCTCCTTTTAAGCTTTTACATGTCATGCAGATAAATCAGTGATATTTAGAAGCACATTTATCATAATGTTAAAATTCATAAGGTTCATTTTATTGAACCCACGAATGAGATAATATTTGATTAAGGAAAATGAAAAATTTTGTCGCTGATCCCAATATCAAATATGATATTAGGTTTGCTCAAGTTTGGCAATTCTATATAGACAAATAGGTCCATAACCACATTAAACGTAGTAGTAAATCTCAATGATTTGGAAGTTGTAAATTATATCATGCATTCAATTTCTTTAAAACAACAATCAACAGTTCCGTGGTCTGCTTTTAGATAAAGTAAATAGTGCTAGAGGTGGTAATTGGGTGGTAATTGACTTCATCATTCTCTTTTTGCATACAAGAGCCCATTTTTAATTGTTGTGCTTTAACTTAATTTTGAAAGTGTAACAACTAAAGTGTTTGGTTTGCTTTAGAATTCATATGATTACTCATTGTTATAAAACTTTTTTGATATTTTTGGAAGTACTACAGTTTTCACTTGACAACTAATATTTACTAAGGGTATGTTTGGTATTCAAGGTTTTATGACTTTGAAATTGCAACTGTTATGTTAAGAAATCACTAAAAATCAAATATTAATTAAAAATAAAAAATAATTTCAATTGAAAATTGGTGTTTATCAAATATTTTTTTAAGCCTAGTTTTCGAAGTTAAATAGAAATTAATAGTACCAAACATACAATACCTCAATTCCAAAGTGGCCTTAAGTTGTTGACTGTTTGCTTTAATATTTAACGAAGTATTACTTTTTGAAAATTGAATGCCTCACAACTTTTTTATAGTTATTTTTATGGTCAAAATTGGTATCTATATGTTTACCTATCTATTTTGTTTAACACCTAATAAGCTTTCTATTATGAAATGTTTATACAAAAGTTTTGTCATTGTCGATTAAGAAGCTAATTTATCAAGGTGTCCTTCTAGCAAAAAGGGTTAAGGGTTGTGTTATATTCAACTTTGTTTACACTTTTCCTTATCGATATATTTTACTTGGTCTAAGTTGATGCATGACATGCTAAAACCAATTAACTTATTCCAATAACTTAATTGACTTTTAGCTTAATATTTTATTGTGGTCAACAAACATTAAATTTAGACAACTAACCATATTTTGGAATCAATTAGTTCCTTATATGGATTAATATTCTTGCAGTTTTATCTTTGTTTGGTTTTCACTATCATTGATGAGTTAATCAATATCATCAATACTGTCAAATGGTATTGATGCTAACTATTCTTGGGTTGACCTTTGGATGGTCTTGAAATGGTCATTTAGATATTATTTACCTATTAATATCAATGCTGACTGTTCATCCATACGTAAATTGGTGATAACTACATGTATGTCAACAAGTTTGATGGTTTTAAGTGCTTGATTGGTATGGCTTCTCTATTAGTAGAAATAGGCTTTTTAATACCAAAAGCTTTTTCAAAATTTTGTGTCATTTGGTTAAAATTGGAAAAGAGTTTTTGGAAGATTAGAAAAATCATTTGACTTATATTAGAAAAAGCTCAAATTTTGAGCTCATAAAGGAGACCATCTTGAGCTTTATTAAAAGGTTAATATGTTTGAAATACTTTATTTTGTTTTTAAAATTTTACTTCATTTCTCTATTACAAACTTGTTTATTAAAGCAATTACACAAATTTTGCTTAAAGAGAGAAAAAGAGCTTCTTTGAGTAAATCTTGTACAAATAAAGCTTTTAACAAAATATATATAAAATATATAATACAGAAGCATCCAAGTCAAATTAGGATTCCTTTTTTCAAAAAAAGTTTTTCTTATTTTAATAGAATTCTATTTACTTAAGTATTTTACTTAATTTAATATTTTAACAACTTTTATACTAGAATTAAGATTTGTCTTAACTAATATAAACAGGACAATAATAATTAGCTTATGCCCTTTTTTTTCCCTTTCAAATCAGAATTTTAATGTTAAGAAAAACCTAAATATTTTCTATTGTTCCAACCATAATAATCTTATTATAAGCTAATTATCGAGAACTAATTACCTTCAACACCTTCGCTATGTCAAGTGGTATTAGAGCATAAAAGATCCTAAACTACTCTAGGATTCTTTTTTTTTTTCTAAGCTATGATTGGTAAAGATAAAGGTTGAGGATGAGGCAACTAGCCTTAACAAATAGAGTTTTTTGATATGAGAAGAATGATTAAGGACTTTAGTCAAGTTGTACAAGCCTTACAACATCAAGAATTTATGGAAGCCTGAATAGAGAATCTGAAAGGTGTCCACTAGCAACTTGAGATTTAAGAGCATCTTAAGGCTAAAGTGGAAGTCAAGGATGTGGGACCTATGAATCGAGTGGCATTAGGTGAATTGAAAGAGAGTAATTACTACATACTTTTGACTTAAATGGTAAAAGCAATAGGATTGAAGTAGATGATTTCACGGGAAGCTACATGTAGAGGATTATTTGGATTAGGAAGCTAGCTTAGAGAATTACTTTGAATGGAAACCTATGGCCAAAAATTGAAAGGTATTATTTGTAAAGTTTAAGTTGAAAGGAACTACACTTTAATAGTTGATGAGTGTTGAAGAGAACTGTATATAAGCAGGAAAGCTTAAAATCAACACTTAGGAGCACATGAAAACTAAGCTATGAAAGCAATTTTTCCCTGTTAATTATACATGGAAGTGTGAAAAATTTCACTGATTGAAACAAAACAATATGTCAGTTGAGGAATACATTGCAGAGTTTAATATTTTATCTATTCAAGTTGGTTTATTTAAAAATGCTGAATAAATTACTTCTTCATGCCTTATTGGTTTGAATGAGTCTATTAAAAATGAGATGCAACTAGTTCGTTTACACAATATTGAGGATGTTCATCAATAAACTTTAGCATCTAAAAAGTGAGTTTTACAATATAGTGTTAGAAAACCCATATATAGGATCATTTGGAAAACAATTTGAAAGCTAGACATAGGCATCAAATAGGTAAATGAAATTAGAAAAAGGCTGCTACAAATAATGAAATCTATGGGGCTGAAATCAAAGTTGAAAGGAGTGATAAATGGAAAAAGTATAGTACATTATGGTGGACAAATTTTCTTGCATATCGAATGTGTCCTATGCAACAAGCTAAGATGGAAAAAAAGTTTATGAGTTAATGAAGAAGGGTTTGGTATGTGAAAGTAAGAGTTCTTTTACTTGCCCAACTTTATTAGTTTTAAAGAACATGGTTCATAGAGAATGTGTATGGATAATTGCGCCATAAACAAGATTACAATCAAGTATGCTTGATCAACTTTGTAGTTATAAGGTGTTTTCCAAGATTGAGTTAAAGAATGGATATCACCAAATTAGAATGAAGTATGAAGATGAATGGAAGACAGCTTTTAAAACACCAAATAGGTTAATCAAATGATCAATAATACCATTTGGCCTTTCTAATATGCCAAGCACATTCATAAGGGTTATGATAGACGTACTCAAGCCTTTCTTGAATTTTTTTTATCGTGGTATATTTTAATGACAATTTGATATATAACCACAGTAAGGAAAAGCATTTAGAACATTTGAACCAAGTTCTAGAAGTACTTCAAAAGGAATAACTGATATAAACTTAAAAAAAAATGTGATTTCCTATAAGTAAAAGTGGTATTTCTTGGGTTCATTGTGTCAATTAAAGGTTTAAAGCTAGATTCAAAAAAGGTTCGTGCAATTATTAAGTGATCAGCACCCTAATCCATCAAAGAAGTTCAAAGTTTTTATGGTTTGGCATTTTTTTTTATAAGCGATTTATTTAAAACTTTAGTTTTATTATGAGTCTTATAAATGAATCTATGAAAAAAGGTGAATTTGAGTGGTTGAATATGTACAAAAAGCCTTTGAACGAGTCAAAATTATTACTGAAGTAAAAGTTCTTACTCTATTAAATTTTGAGAAGTTATTTGGTTGTTGAGTTTGATGCTTTACATATGGGAATTAGAGCAGTTCTCAACCAAGATGGAAAGCCTTTGGAGTTCTTCAGTGAGTAGAAGTCTGATTTAGGAGATGTTATTCAACTTATGACTTAAAGTACTATGCTCTAGTAAGAGCTATTCATCATTAGTAGCACTATCAAGCTTATTGTGATTTTGTGGTTTATTCATCAAGCTTTAAGGTATGTACAATCTTAGAAAAGCTTAATGGTCAACATGCTAAATGGAGTTCTTTCCTTGATTAATTTAATATTATGGCTGATGGCTGATGCCTGAAGCAAGCATTGTTTACTTTTGTTAGTTAGGAGCACTAAAATTATGGGTCTTAAAGAATTAAAAAATTAGTATGGTTTTGATCCTCATTTTGAAAAGTTAATAGCTATTTTGCAACATTCCTTACAAGCTGAAAAATTGTCATTTATGTTGCATAAAAATTGTTTGTTCAAAGGTAACCAGTTATGCATTCTAGAAGGGTCTTTAAAGGAGCAAATTATTAGAAAACTTTATGGGAATGGTTTAGGAGGACATTTTAATAGGGTTAAAACTTTTGCAATGATCCATAACCCTTACTATTGGCTAAAAATGCAACAAAATGTGGAGAAATTGGCGAAAAGATGCCTAACTTGTTTATTTGGCAAGGAAGTGCTCAAAACACAGGTTTGTATAATCTTTTACCTGAATCGAATACATTATGGATTCATTTGAGTATGGATTTCATTTTGGCACCTCTACAGACAGCAAAGGGATATGATTCTACCTTTGTTGTGGTGGATTGTTTCTAAAAAATGACACTTTATTTCTTGTTTTAAAACATCTAACACAAATCATATTGTTAAATCATTCTTTCAAGAGATTGTAAGACTTTATGGTATTCCAACTTCTGTTATTTTTAATAGAAATGTAAAATTCATAGGGCAGTTTTAGAAGACTTTATGAAGAAACTTTGGGACAAAATTGAAGTATTCTAGTACTTGCCATTCACAAATAGATGATCAAAAAAAATTTGTGAATTGTAGTTTGGGAAACTTTTATGGTGTCTCATTGGAAACAACACAAAGACTTCGTGATTTAGTTATACCTCAAGCTAAATTTGTCTATAACAAATCCATTAATTGAAGCACAAAGAGGAAAACTTTTGAGGCTGCTCGTGTAACATCTTTAAATCTAGATATTCTTTTGAAACCTTAGTATAATTATTTTTATAGTATATTTTGAGTTTTGGGTTGTGAAATATATGATAATATTTGAAACTCTGATTAGAGCCATTTTAGCAAAAAATGAGTCAAAATAACAGTAAAGGATAAAACTGTCATTTTGGATGAACATTGATGGATCAAATGAGAGATGATTGAGTTAAGAGTTGTATTTTAATTATTACTAAAGAAAAATATAGGCTGGATAATCTTAGAACGGTAAAAATCACTAATTTGCTGAAAAAAATGATAATTTTATCGAAAAGGGTAAAATAATCAATTTGTTAATGTCACAAAAGTCAGATTGAAATTCAAATTTCTAAAAATATTAGAAATATTGTTAGAAGTATGTAGAAAGAAATAAAATTAAATTTAGATAAAAATACCCTTAGAAAAGAGAAAAAAAGGATTAAAATGACCAATTTTCTTTCCTAGAGGCAAAATAGTCATTTCATAAGAAATTTTTGAATTTCGTGTCACTAAAATCTGATGGACTAAAGTTAAAGAATCTGAAAATAGCCTAGATAGCCTCATAATTTTCTTGGGAGTCAAAATGTAAGCTTGGAAATAATATTGGACAAAAGTGTAATTTTTACAAAAATATAAAATTGGATAAAATTTTGACTTTTTAAAATTGGAGATATTCAATTCATTTTCTTCTTTCTCTTCTCGTGAGGTCTCCTTTCAATTCTCTTTCAAGTTTTTCAATTTTTTTAGAAAAAATCAAGAGAAATCTCATTATTTGTCCGTTTAATCGCGTTATCACAGAAGAAAAACTTGTTCTATGCATCGAGAGTTTTAATTTAACGGTGAAAATTGTTGATTTCATTAAGTTTTAGTTTTTTAAGTTGTTGAAAAAAATTATTTAAATAGTAATTTTATGGATTAAATGGTGTTTTAGGTATTTTTTAGCTTGAATTTAGTGTAATAGCTATCACCTTTGGATTTAAGGTAAGAACCCTAAATCTTAACTTTGTAATTTAGGGGTTTTATAGAATTGATGCCTAATTTATGAAATTGAATGTTTGGAAAGTAGATTAAAATGAATAGAATTGTATAAATAAGAAAAAATTTAATTTATATATAATAGGACATATTCGGTCACTATTTATAGAATACTTAAATACTTGATTTTAATATATTTTGATATGTTTAAATGTGTATAAATGTGTTTGGGAATAGATAGAATTGGTAGGAATTGGTTTAAATGTGTAAAATGGAAGTAAAATAAAAAAAAGGGCAAAAAGATTCATTTCAAAAAACTGTTCATTAAGTGTTAAATTATGATATTTTGATGTGTTTATGTATTAATAATTGTATTGGGAATAAATGAAATTGGTAGGAATTAGTTTGAATGTGTAAAATAGAAGAAAAATAGAAAAAGGACAAAATAGTCCATTTTGGATACTGTTTATTTAGTATTAAATTACATTAATTTAAAAATATTTTAAATGGTTGATTAAGTATGTGTGTGTGTATATATAAAGAAAAATTTCATTGCCGGAGAATGGGTACGAGTGTAGAATTTGGAAGTGTTTTAAATGGTTGATTAAATATGTGTGTAGATATATATATATATATATATATAATTGTAAAAAATTAATGGTTAAGTATTCTTTATAGTCACGCCTTATTCCACTAACATCCATCGTCTAAAGAGGTATTTTAAAATATCTTTCCGGTGATGTATATTTAATGTAGGAATACCTTAATATAGGTATGTATGTGTGTGTGTGTGTGTATGTGTATGTGAGTGTATGTATATATATATCTCGTAAATGGATTATGAGTGTGTGTGTGTGTGTGTGTGTGTGTGTGTGTGTGTATTGGTTATTGTTATTATTAGGAATATTATTTTTATAATTGATTTGATAGTACATAAATGAGTAGGTATTGAAAGGCGGTGATAGGTATAAATTATTTTATATTAAAAAAAATTATAAAAATGTTGTATATGTGATTATTAAAATTTTAATAAATTATTAAAATGTCCTTGATTAATAGTAAAGGGTAAATAGGTAATATGAACATATGATAAATTGTGGAGAAATGTATAAGTGGTCAATATCCTTGAGGTACGATTTCAGAATTTTCTTGTACACCAGTAGAGCCGCTTAGAATAAAATGAAATAATGATTTATTATTTATTGTGATGCTCTTTGGGACACGTGGAACCCACAGTCGTCCTTGTGGTGTCCGAAATTATATGTGAGAAACTACGACAGTCCTTCATAGCGCATTTGGGTATGTTAAACCCATGGTAGGAAGCGGCAGTTCGCCATAGCACCCTTAAGGACATGTTGAACCTATGGTAGCACTATAATTGTGCCAAACTTATTAATGTATTAGTGTGTAAGATAAATAACGTGGTCACGATCCATAGTTTGCCTAAGAATGACTGATCAAATGAAAAGAGAATAAGATAGTAGAATTAGAATAGATGGAGTAGAAAGTTTACAAAGGAAAGTGGTACTATACTATAATTATTCGTAATATTCTGATTGAATTGTTAATTGCGTAGTTATGATGGGTTAATTCTAATTGGTTATTATATAACGTTGGATATACGGAATATATTGTTGTCCTAATTAGTTATTATTTGTATGGTTAGAATATTATAATTTATTAAATTATTTTGTTGAGTTTTATGGTTCTTACTGAGTAATTTTAAATTACTCACTCCGTAGTTAAAATGATTTTCAGGTATAGTTAGTAGGGCAGTGGAACCGGATAAACCTTCAGGACAGTGACCTGTTAAGAGAATTGGGCATACTAGATTTTGACGCAGTAATAATTGTACTTTTGTTACAAATCGTATTTTTGATATATTGTATATGTTGTAAATAAGTATATATGATGAATGTTTGCTTTGATAATAATAGAAAAAAAAATTTAATATTTTTTTTATATACTTGTTTAAAAGTTATTACTTATTTTTTTTAAATAGATATGAAAATCCCACAACTCGTGGGTTGAAACCTTTATATATACTTGACTTGGTGCCTTTACCACAAGAATTTAGTGTAAGTGATGATGGAGAAGCATTTACTAATCACACTAAAAGATTTCATGAAGAGGTAAAAGTTGCCTTAAAAGTTAGCAATGCAGCATACTCTTTTACTACCAATCAGCATTATTGTATACAAGAATTTGAAGAAGGTGATCGGGTACTTATGCATTTGAGACGAAAACATTTTTTTAAAAGAACTTACCATTAGTTGAAATCTAGGAAGTTTGGACCTTGTAAGGTGTTGAGGAAAATCAATTCAAATGCTTATTTAATTAAGCTACCACCTTAGTTATAAATCAATTGGGTTTTTAATGTTTTGGCCTTGTATTTTTTTTTTTTTATAGATTTGATGGTGTTTCTTCTTCACACAAAGCTCAAACTCAGTAGCTGCCAATTTCAAAGACTAACGTTATTTAACAAATGTTAGATATCAAAGAAGTTCGATCTAGACAAGGCAACCAGTATAAATTGGTTTTTGATAAAGTGAATTGGTAAACCAACAAATGAAAGCATGTGGATTTTTGAAGAAGAGCTAAGACAAGTTGATCTAGCCATATACGAGGAGTATGCAAGGTTTACTCATTAGAGCTGAGTTCTTTTTGACCCAAAGAGAATGACAGGAGCATTCAAGTCAAATTAGAATTCTTATTTTTTTTCTTTATTAGTTTTTCTTATTTTAATAGAATTCCTATTTAGTTAAGTCTTTCACTTAATTTAGAATTTTTATAATTTTTAATTTAAAATTAGGGTTTGTCCTAACTAGTATAAATAGAACAACAATAATCATTTTATGCGTTATTTTTTTTTTTTAATTCTAAGATTTCTTTAAACCTAATTATTTTCTATTGTTTCAACCACGATCACTCTATTCTAGACTAACCATTGAGAACTAATTGCTCTAAACTCTTTCACTAGGTTAATATATATTTTGTTGAAAGCTTTACTTGTACAAGTACAAGCTCTACTCAAAGAAGTTCTATTTATAAAGCTGTACTAATTCACCCAAATATGAATGGAAACAAAGTGCCACACTGGCCCATGATTGGATCAAATGACCTTTTGTTTATAGGTCTTATAAGTACTTGCAGAGGGTCTTGATAAGAAGAAATATAGCCATAGGCATGCTTGTCACTCCAGTCCCTTTCAGATTTTCTAAATCAGCCACCTTGCAGAGTGCGGTGCCTCACTGCGGACAATTCCTGTCTCTCTTGCCAGCAACACCTCATTCCTCCTCTTATCCTTTTTAAAGCATAATAACCGTATTGACGGCTTGATTTTTCGTCTGTTTAGCCACCTCGCTGATTGTACAACCACGTAGGGTTATCTTTGTGTTCTCTCAAAACCTGTACATATATGCAACATTCATGTAAGGTTGTGTGCGCCGAAAATACAAATCTTAGTTTCAGTGCCATTGGTTTATTGCTCTCAGTTCATATTTCATATTATCTGTAAACTCAACTTGTCTCTCTTATACATCTAGAAAGATTGACTTGGCTGCAATTTATTTTGAAATTATACTCGATTTTTGTCATTATAATTGATTTTACCTTTTCTTAACTAAAAACATGGTTCCCTTCTTTCATGGGTTTGGTAACAAACTACATGGGGCTTGCTTGACTAGCACAAAGAGTTAAGATATCGTGGCTATTGTGGGGATCAAGAATCGAGATAAGCTGTGGAAGTGTTTTGATTTGTTTCCTTTTTGTTCTACTTGATGATATCAGGTCCAATGAAAAGAGCTTAAATTTGGGTGTTCATGAAATTTATTGTACTACGAGGGAAACCAGAACAGCATATGCACAGGCTACCATTCATTCTTACATTTTTAATTCTGCAATTTATATGTATTTTATGGCTAGCTCCCGCCCTTTTTTTTTTCCCCCTTTTCCATTTATTTGTATTAGTTTTTAAATAATAACATTTTTATTCAAGTTCTGTATGAGAACATCATATCCTCCCATCACAATGGCCAAAATGTCAAACAAGCAAATGCATCAAAGTTCCTGGCAACGGTGATGTCAACCTTTGATACAATACTTAGATCATAGTAGTTGTCCTGCAACGGTAGTGGCATTAATTTTAGCATGTTCTGCAGTAAATTAGATGGTTTAGGTCATTTGTAATCCTCTAATGACATTATTTATTTGTTTTTTACTTGTTACTTTTTTTTTTTTTTTTTTATTTCTTTGTCTTCCAAACACGTGGTTTGACAGTGTTTTAGAGTTTTATTAGATGATGTAGTAAATTGTTGTATCCAAGTCTTCGTCGGACAATAGAACTCATCAGAACTCACAAGCCTATTTGGTTATGATTATAAGTTGTTTCTAGTTCATTTAGCACCACTTAGAATCAGTTCAGGCCCAAATTACGCTTGATTGTTTTGGGTGATAAGTTTAACTTGCCTAGGAACGTATTGGGATTGTGATTCTGTTGATGTACTTTAAAAATAAAGTTCAAAAAGAATATTTGGTTACTTGGGATTTATGTTTTTTGTAATTAATATTTCATTTATACATATTGTATTTGACACTCGTGATGGGCTGCCCTAATCCAACTAAAAAACTAAGAAACACAAATATTGAGAACAGTTGTACCCTCTCTTTTAAGTAGAATAACTGCATTAAGTAATTATCTTTGTTTTAAGGGGGGTATTTTCAAATACCTCCCATGAAATTTAGTAACATAACACTTACATATAAGAATTTATAAAATTAATAAAAAATATTTTTTAATAACAATTAAAATAGTAAAATAATTAAAATATATTTATTTTTA
Source organism: Khaya senegalensis (assembly GCA_032402905.1). NCBI lineage: Eukaryota > Viridiplantae > Streptophyta > Magnoliopsida > Sapindales > Meliaceae > Khaya > Khaya senegalensis. The sequence goes on from CP135535.1 coordinate 5,099,413, forward strand.
ATTTTAAATATTAGTAATATTTTTTACATACTTTTTCTAAAATTTTAAAAATTAACAAAAAATATTCTTAAAAATTATTTTTATATTTTAATATTTAATTTAATTTAATAAATATATATAAATTATATATTAATTTTAATA